>JASPKZ010003705.1:0-44418 GCA_030220185.1 Diploptera punctata | reverse complement strand
AGATAAAAACCACGATATAAGAACAGAACTTAATATATTCATATTTTGAAAGATTAAAATATCACAAAATGCTTATCTTGAGCGTATACGAATGAGATGAACAGCGCATACCAAGAAGAATGTATAATTAAAACCAAAAGGAAGAGAAGAAGTGGAAACCATTGAAGAGATGGAAGGACCAATTCGACCTATAATGAGATCGGAACAGGACCAGTGGGCTTAATCGTTGTTGTGATGATGATGTGAACCAGAATCGAACCGTGGACCTCTAGTTATCCAGACTAGTGTGCAGCCCACTACACCATCCAGACCTGCCACAACCATTGACAATTCTTTCCACATATACAAAGAAGGTTAATGGTTGTGGCCAGGTCTAAATGGTGCCTGTGGGGGCTGCACACAGTCTGGAGAAATAGAGGGTCCACGGTTCGATCCGATCAAACATTAATTTTCTTTTCATCATTATGATATTCAATAAGATCCATATGGAACTGTGTTAGAAAACATTGTTTGAAATGTTAAATAAACATCGTTACTGCTATAAACGTGTGGTGTAAACTTCTCAAATATAGATACTTCTAACCAAGCCGGCCATTGGCGTGGTTGTGACACCTACCGACAGCGGACGAACGATAATTATAGATTGTATTGTGGAAGATTGTTCTGGTTGTGCAGGGTCTGGAAGGTGTCTTGGCTGCACACTAGTCTGGAGAACTAGAGTTCACGTTTCTATTCTGGTTCAGATATTAATTTTTCTTTTACCACATCATTTAATCTTATCGTTGCGTTTGTCTCTTAGATCAACTTTTTTAGCTACAGACCTGTTCATGCAAAGTGCAATCACGCACACAAATCTAAATATACAATTACAAGTATGCGCAAAAAAACATTCTGTAGGTTCACACCTTCCCCAAATTACACACTATAACAGCTCGATGCTCCATAAGGCTCCATGGCAGCTTGGACATAACATCTCCATAAATCCATTTCGAGCCGATGTTTTTAAAATTATTCGTATCTAATTTATTTACCTCCTTAATTATTACCTCCTTAATAAGTTATTTCCCCCCACCTCATTTCATTATAATACGTACTTCAGCCCCAGTTTTCAGCGTGTTTCTAGTTTATTAAGTTGGCTTTCAATTTTCCTCGCTATGATCTAATATACTACATATCAGCATATTTCATAGGGCTGAATAAACACTGAATTGAGAAATTTCTTCTTTAGGCCTCTGAAGATTTATTTGCATGCTCTGGTACAAAATTGACAGCAAAAGGGTATAGCACATCTCCTTCTTTTCCCATTGTGATTTTCAAAGTACAGTATTGAAACTGTCCCTACCGCACCTTTACTGTTGTTCCCGAAGAAGCATTGATAAACTAAACCTCAAACTTGCATACACACCACTATATCTGTACATAACTACTCATAAATCTTCATGCACACAGGGGTTCAACATATGAAGGTGTGTTTTTTAGACATACAATGTGGTGCACTACCAACAAATCCTTGTCAATTTTGTTCTCTCTCTGCTGTCAGTTTTTTCAGCTCACCTTATTCCCTTCTTATTGAGTTTGTGTTCAGTAATTGAACATTCTCCACATCTATAGCCTTATTTTCTTTTCCTACCAAGTTCTGTTTCAGTACTTGAATATTATCCTCAGCTCTTAGTTTTAATTTCTTTTGTTTACTAAGTTCTGTATTCCGTACTTGACATTTCCTCAATTCTTATCTTAATCCTTTTCTTTACCAAGTTCTGTGTTCATACTTGAACATTTCCACCGCTTTTAGTCTTAATTATTTTCTTTACTAAGTTCTGTTCATACTTGAACTTCTCCACGCTTTAGTTTAATTCCTTTCTTACCAGTTCTGTGTTCAGTACTTGAACATTTCCCACCGCTTTTATCTTAATTCCTTTTCTTTACTTAAAGTTCTGTGTTCAGTACTTTACATTCTCCACATCTCTTATTCTTCTCCTTTTCTTTACTAGTTCTGTGTTCATACTTGAACATTCTCCACAGATTTTTTATCTTAATTTCTTTTCTTTACTAAGTCTTGTTCAGTACTTGAACTTCTCCCATCTTCTTAGTCTTAATTCCTTTCTTTACTAAGTTCGTGTCAGTACTTTAATATTATCCTAGCTCTTAGGTTAATTTCTTTGTTACTAAGTCTGTATTCAGTACTTGAACATTCTCCACACTCTTAGTCTTAATTCCTTTTCTTTACCAAGTTCTGTGTTCAGTACTTGAACATTCTCCACAGCTTTTAGTCTTAATTTCTTTTCTTTACTAAGTTCTGTGTTCAGTACTTGAACATTCTCCACAGCTCTTAGTCTTAATTCCTTTTCTTTGCCAAGTTCTGTGTTCAGTACTTGAACATTCTCCACAGCTCTTAGTCTTAATTCCTTTTCTTTACTAAGTTCTGTGTTCAGTACTTGAACATTCTCCACAGCTCTTAGTCTTAATTCCTTTCTTTACTAAGTTCTGTGTTCAGTACTTGAACATCTCCTCACTCTTTGTCTTAATTCCTTTCTTTACAACTTCTGGTAGGTACTTGGACATTTCCAACAGCTCTTAGTCTTAATCTTTCTTTATAAGTTCTGTGTCAGTACTTTACCTTTCCACAGCTCTTAGTCTTTCATTCCTTTTCTTTTACTAAGTTCTGTGTTCAGTACTTGAACATGTCCACAGCTCTAGTCTTAATTCCTTTTCTTTATAATTTTGGTTCAGTTCTGAACATTCTCCACAGCTCTTAGTCTAATTTCTTTTCTTTACTAGTCTGTGTTCGACTTGAACTTCTCCCAGCTCTTAGTCTTAATTCCGTTTCTTTACCAGTTCGTGTTCGTACTTGAACATTCTCCACAGTCTTAGTCTTAATCCTTTTCTTTTTTAAGTTCTGTTTTCAGTACTTGACATTTCTCAGCTCTTAGTCTTGAATTCCTTTTCTTTACTTCTTTCTGTGTTCAGTATTTGAACATCTCACAGCTCTTAGTCTTAATTCCTTTATTTCCTAGTTTGTGTTCAGTATTGACATTCTCCACAGCTCTTAGTCTTAATTCCTTTTCTTACTAATTCGTGTTCGTACTTGAACATTCTCCACAGCTCTAGTCTTAATTCCTTTCTTTACCAGTTCTGTGTCATACTTGAAATTATCCTCAGTTCTTAGTCTCTTCCTTTTCTTTACTAGTTCGTTTCATACTGAACATTCCCAAGCTTTAGTCTAATTTCTTTCTTTACTAAGTTCTGTGTCAGTACTTGAACATCTCCTCCGCTCTTGTTTAATTCTTTTGTTTATAGTCTGTGTTCAGTACTTGAAATTCTCCACCGGTTTTTAGTCTAATTTCTTTTCTTTCTAAGTTCTTGTCAGTACTTGAACATTCTCTCAGCTTTAGCTTCATTTCTTTTCTTTACTACTTCTGTGTGTCAGTGCTTGAACTTCTCCACGCTCTTAGTCTTAATTCCTTTTCTTTATGTTCTGTGTTCAGTTCTTGAACTTTCTCCACAGTATTAGTTCATGTTTTTTTTTTTTGAACATTTTTCTCTGCTGTCATCTTAATTTCTTTTCTTTATTTATTCTTTTTTCAGTGCTTTAACTTTTCTTCAGTTACCACTCGTAAAGCTCTTCTTTCTGATCTCCCATCAATATGTACTAAAATTATTGCATTTTCAATGCACTTGATGATCAATCATTTTTGAAGTTCACTTTCCTCGCAGTTGTTTCTCACCTGTGTTCCTTGTTCCAATTCATTATTCTAACATGGTTAGATGATTTTGGGTGCGGTTTTGCCATTCTTAATGTACCATAATAAATTATTTTATCTAGAGATTTTTGGCTGATTTGCAGTTATTATAGAACTGGAGTACAATTGGTGTATTGGAATGCCATATGGCTATCATCCATCATAGGGATTACATATTAAGAAATGGGTCAAGTTTCGTAGGTGACAGAATTTTTAAATCCTCAAAACTTTTGTCAAATTAAGATTAAGTTAAAATCTTCCTACCTCCCTCATATCCAGTCTTCTATCAGACCGCAGTTTCAACCTTGGCATCTTCATCTACAGTAATATCTTGTCGACTGATCTTTGTCAGGTTCTAACCAGATGGGGTCAAGATTGGTAAACTGGGCTAAACTTTTGGTGGCACAAGGCTCTGGTCATCTCAACCTCTAACTTAATGGTACCAGGCATGTTTTTGGAGAGTGACCTCTTCAGGTAGGAGCCTTAACTCCCGAATACCCAAGGGGTCGTTGTGTGATCACAGGCTCACATTTGATGAAAAATACTTTTTTTTTATCTCTGGAGACGAGAGCAATTTAATATATATGACATTTTGGGTCTTTGTAGGACAGCAAGTGGTGGGTTTATTATCCTCTTAGACTTTTTTGGCTTACTGGTTTTTGTAGCCTTCTTTTTAGTCTTAATTTTTTTTGCAACTTTATTTTGAATACATTTATACCATTGATAATTCAAAAACCCCAATTTCAACTTATTTAAACCTATCTTATGGTAGTTTACTTTCCAACCCTTTTCACTTACAAACATTTTTGGCTGTGGTGTATAAACCGTCGCACACAATTCAAGTATATTCTTATGCCACTGTGCACTAAACACTTTCAACCATTATAAACGTTTTGGTTACTATTTAAACATTTGGAACCATTATAAAACATTTCTTCGATTTTAATATTTATAAATTACACAAATATTGTACATCGAGTCTCAACGCGGAAATGCTTCATGTACCTCTGCTAGGGACTCTCACATCGCGTTACCCACTTTGAATAATTCCATACCATTTTAGTGTTTGTAGTAAAATAGTTATTAAAAAATATCATATAAATTGTTTTGTTAGGTAGGAATTGGAAGTAGTTTACATCATTTTTTTTTCGCGTGGAAATTTATTCCCAAGTTTGGTAACGCCGACTTCAGAGCCATCTCTGGGAGTACCTTACCATTACAGCAATTCCTGCAACTCATGCATGCGCACTCGATTCTATAGAACTTAGAAGAATTCATGTGCGACGGTTTATACACCTTATCCCACTTTTGTTCTGCGAGAAAATATATATCTCATTATTTTTACTGATCGTTCGCTGAATTCATTCTAAAAGTGGGAAAAATCGTCCTTCCAATATTCTATTCATGACAGACAAATGTTGAACTTTTTTGAATTTTGTCCCCGCCGGGTAGCGCAGTCAGGTGCCATATGTTCCTACTTAATTTTTTTTAGTGTAATAATTTGTTTATTAATTATTTAATTTACTTGATAGTTATAAGGACAATTTCTTATAACAGTTAGGGAATAATTACCAGGTTGGTCCACCCGATTTTCACAGGTATTTATTTCCCATAAGTTTTCGCATTCGCTATGCATTTTATAGACTTTGAGAAATGATTTTGAGGATTATTGTGTGTCTTAGCATAATGTTTAAAAACGATACCGAGTGTGTCAAATTTTGACCGAAGTTGTGAGGTATTTTAAAAGTTCAGTTATTTATATTAGAACCCAAAGTGGCTTTTTTTTTTGTTTCTCCAATGCCCCGGAGTCATTTGATTTTGGTGTTCTCCCTGGCATGGCGTACTTGTAACCCACTTCTGAAGTTGGACGCCTGGAAGGCGGGTGATGATATGTTAGTTATGATGGTAATAATGCACCAGGAGAGGCCTTAAACTAAACACTAGCTAATTAGGTGAATATGATATTGATGGTCAGATGGTGTTCAGGGACCGTTTGGACCTAACAGTTTCCTGACATTTTGTCTAACAGGTGGGAAAACCCCAAAAAAAACCTCACCAGGAACTTGTCCCGACCGGGGGTCGAACGGCCTGCTGGGTGACAAGGCAGGCCGCTACCTCGAAAAAAATATATTTAAACATAATGGCGAAACATTCAGTTCTTGCGAGACAATATGGAAACACAGAACTGATATAAAACAACAATCGCATCAAACGTTCGCAGTAAGTACTTCTAACTGCAGGGGCTGTCTGTTATTTGTTTATGTCCCTGCAATGCCGAATTATTTTTCTTGCCTTTATTTTTGTTGGTGCGGCAGAGACAGAGACCCGTTTGTAGTTTGTGTTTATTTCTCTCACTTTACAATGTTGTATTGAATTGCCTCAGTTTCTGATCCATGTAACAATTTTTATGGCGCGAACACACTATAGAGAGATATGTACCCGGTGGTTCTGGTGATGCAACTCCTGCGCCATCTCTTTTGAATAATGAATAACAAATATATTGGCTAGTGTCTTCTTCTGCCATCTCGTGGCAAACTGTGAACTACTAAAGAGTATCAACCTTTTAAAAATTCATTCTGAACCACCGTTCAGGTTGTTGTGTAATAAACTCACTGGCACTATCGAACCCGTAGTTCATGGCCGCGCTGACAAGCTCTCCATACATCCCTATCCTGAGCTAATGTTTTTTCAATCATTTCCTCTATAATCCACTTCCCTAAAATCATGGTTAATGTTATTTTCTGACCTCATTCTTTGTCTATCAACTCGGTGTTTTCCCTCTGGTTTTCCTACAAGCAGCTTCCATGCATGTTTTTAATTTGCTACTCGTACCACATGTCCTGCCCATCGCAGTCTACGAGACTTAACTGTTCTCATTATATCTGGCTTCCTATAAAGATCATGTAGTTCATTGTTATGTATTCTTCTCCATTCACCTGTCTGTTCACCTCTCTTTTATCCTTAGAACATTATTCTAAAATACTCGTAATATTTTGTTCTCCCTTAAAGTAAGAGCCCATGTTTCAAATTAAATTAATACCTGAGATATCAGTCGTCCTCAACATTAAAATTGTGTAGGCCTTTCAGAACTACTTGTTCCATCTTCAGCAGCTGGGTTGGTACTGATAGCTTCTAATGTTTAGGGAGTCTAATACAGTATGTTCATTAAAACAATTAGTACCAATCCAGATGCTGAAGATGGAACAATAAATTTTGAAAGGCCTACACTTTTTATTGTTAAAATGACTGATGTTTTAGTTGTCAATTTTATTACTTTAATTTTGAGAAAAAAGTTCTTAAGAAAATTTTTGGACCAAAGAGAGATGAACAGACAGGTGAATGGAGAAGACTACACAACAGTGAACTACATGGTCTTTATAGGAACCCAGATATAACAAGAACAGTTACGTCCCGTAGACTACGATGGGCAGGACATGTGGCACTACTGGGGAATGAAAGACGTGCATGGAAGCTTCTTGTAAGAAAGCCAGAGGGAAAACACCCAGTTGGTAGACCAAGAATGAGTTGGCAGAATAATATTAACTATGTTTGAGGGAAGTAGATTATACAGGGAATGATTGGAAAACATTAGCTCATTATAGGGATGTATGGAGAGCTTATATCTGCGTGGCCATGAACCTACGGGTTCGATAGTGCCAGTTAGTTAGTTAGTTAACTTATTACTGAAGATTAGTGGAATCAGCGTGTTTTTCGTCACCTGGACATAGAACTATGTTCTGGCTATGATGAAATGAAGCCACTTATTGACATTTTCCGGTCTCATTGGAGCTTTACGTTACGTATATCCTTTTTAATGTGACGTCCTGGTGTCTTTTTTCTATTGATTTAAATTTTAAAGACTCTCTGGAAAATCTATTTTGGTTTCTGTCCATATGTTACGGCCATTGAGATTTATAATTTTTTTTCTGACGAAACTGGGGCTATTTTCAGCTCGTTCAGCGTAACCGTTTTGTTCAAGTTCTCAAAGCTATCTACAGTTTATGGGATCCATAGTTCGATTCCCGGTCAGACCACAGTATTTTTTAAGGGAATTATTGTTGTGGCAGCCCTTGGTCTGGATTTAGACTTAAGGAGTTACATTATCATTCACTTTCCAGGCGCCCTCACTTAACAAGTGCGTTACAATTTCCAGGAGAGAAACGTCAGAAAGATAACCTGGTTGCTTCAGTAAACACAAGAAAAGAAACAAGATTCGCAAAAATAGATGAACAGATTGCAATGAAGCTCTGTATTAAACTTTCTTCCTGTGTGTGTGTGTGTGTGTGTGTGTGTGGTGTGTGTGTGTGTGCATGTGCATTTACGGTAGTGAGTCCTGGATAACAAATAAGAGGAGTACAAGTAGAAAACAAAGAGCAAAAATGACTTTTCTAAGAAGGAATTGTTCACGTTATCTCTTTAAAAGTAGACCTAAATTTCTTGTAGCCCTTGGATTACAATATAAAACATCCTAGTGTTTGGCATTCGTAGGGCATGGTCTTTCCAGTTCATTCTACAGGGTGCTCTAAAATTCCCCTCTCAAACTTGTAGGACTTGTAGAGGGGACAGAGCTGATAATATCTAGAATTGGAAACCACGTCCGGAAACTTACTGTTTTCATGCTGCAGCCTTTTAAAAACTTGTTTTTAACACGACCGCTGTTACAAGTAATTTATTATGAGGCGCCACACAGTACATCACTTGTTTTACAATTCAACTCATTAATAACTAAAGAAACAAAATGGAAACTAAATCATGACTTGCATTAATAACCCGGTTACACCCTCCACAATCAATATTTGCAGTTTTCAAAATTTCGAAAAAAAAATGATGTTTAAAAAAAACAAGTGTTGGAATACTCGATAGGCATTTTTTTTGTATTTAGACGAATCGCGAAGCTATTACTTGTTAAGGCAGTTGACGTACTTTCAGGCAATGCTTGTCTTCAAATGGCTGTAGCACGGAAACGGTAAGTCTCCAACCTAAATATTATCAACTCAGTCCTCTCTTAAAAGTCCTAGAAGTTTGTAAGGGGAATTTTACAGCACCCTGTATATTTTTATATTAATGTTGTGATTGGTTCTACGTTCGATTCAATTTTGATATCAGTACTTCTTTTCAGAGTCTAATGATATGTACCCAGTTACAAAGCGGAGAATTTCAGTCTTGAAACTTCCATTTGTCTTAATTGATAATTTGTTACATTCAAATACAGAAATGTTAGAAACTAAACGACAAAGTGGTCAATAATAAAAGTAAGATCTGACAACACGATAACAGCATGAAATTAGAAGTGCTCCAGTAACACTCAGTCACACGGTTCCATTTACTTAAACAAAGCCAGCAGCATGATTTGCTTTTCTGACCACAAATATCAGCAGTTGTACATTTGCTGTCTTGTTTCCACACCAAACTTCAGCCACCTTCATATGCTGTTGGATAAATTTACCTTTTATTTACATTCTTACCAAAATAATTATCTCCTGTAAAGCAAAGAATAAAAATTAATATTTTCAAAAAAATTCCAAAGACAGGTATTATGAATTATAAATACAGAAAATAGAGAATCTTGGTATAAAATTGATTTGGAAAAATTATGTTTCCAAAATAATATGTCAACTGAATATAAACTTAATATTTAAACAAGAGTTACACTTACAGTGCAGATTATGTATGTATCCTACCGTTGCTCAAGAAAACACAACTTAAAACAAAATGACATACAGGTGTTTTTCTATACATTTGAAAATTTCTTGAAGGAAGAAAAAATATTACACGGGAACTAATTTCTGAATACAGCTGTCATTTTATACTTTTTGTCACTAGACATCAATGTACACGGAATAGAATTCAAAGGTTCTTCATACAAATGCAGTGCACCACATTCATCTTCACGTCGGTAATTAGCTTAACACATGGTACGTCTGCTGTAATTGTGATACTTCAAAATGGCAGGTTTTCTGGGAATGTAATATAGAGATGTAATAAAAAAATCATCACCCACATAACATTAACTTACTCAAACACATTATAAATTACATACATTTATAAAGTTATAAAGTAAAATAGTACCTGTATGTATTATGGAACCTCAGGACGTCCACCGTATGCCGCAGAAACAATCTGAAATATTATTATATGTTATAATAATAATGCATTTCATGACATTGGAATAATAATAATAATAGTAATAATAATAATAATAATAATAATTTCAAGGAGATGGTGAAGCTTTCCAAAATACACAAATAGATTGGGAATTATCAGAAGGGGATATGCAATACTTTATTACATTGGGAAGAAATAACAAGGCAACAGGACCAGGAGGAATATATTTGGAAATGTTAAAATTTGGAGGACTAAAATTAGTAAAAATTTTGACAAAATTATGTATAAAGATTTTAAATGGAGGAGAAATGCCAAAACATAGGAAATTCGGATACATCACTTTCATGTACAAAAAAGGACAGAAAATGATGCCCTATCGAGGAATTTGTGGAATAAACCCTATAATGAAAGTATTTATGAAAATTGTGAAAGAATTAGAATGTTCATAGATTTGGAAAAGGCATACGATAGTGTCCCGAGGAAACGATCATGGCATGAGCTAAATGAAGCATTAATGGATGAAAAAGCAATAAAAATGATAAAATCAATATATTCAAGAAATGAAATGGGAAGTAAGCTATCTAGAGTGATTATCTCACGACACAACTAGAGAATGAAGATAAATTACAATGTGAAAATGTAGAAATTTAAAAAAAAAGTTGAAACATTCAAATATTTAGGATCAGTTTTAGAATCAGATGGGAAAATAATTAATGAAGGAAGAAAATAAATTGGAGTGTGAACTTCAGTGATAAGGAGTAAAAATATTACAAATAAAACCAAGACGCTGATATTTAAATCATTAGTACAAAGTGTTATGTTGTATTAACTGGATTTTAGAGAAATAATGAATGTTAAGATAATATTATAGAAGGAATAGAAGAAGGAAGATTGAAATGGAATGGGGAAGTTTGCCCTATTATAACCCCGAGGCACTGGGTTGTCGGTATTAGATACCTATCCAGGCATTACGTGAATATCCCCCCCGGACTTGGGTAGCTCCGATTGTACTCACAATGAAACTGGTGTACTTGCCAGACTAAGCTGTTTTTCGGCCAGCGGGAGTATCACTGCTTGTACAACCGTTCTTATCTGGAAATCTACTTGTTCACCTAACACTAATGACCTGAAAAACAAGAAAGGCATCATGTCAGCACAACACACACAAAAAACAAACTAATATAGGATTCAGCCATGCACTACATTGATCCACAAGACTCTATTGGAAAAAAATGTCGAACTTTTGTGAGCCAAGATTATAACTTAACTACAACTTCATCCAATTTTACGCCAAATAATATCTGCTTATGTGGAGTGATGATTTTTTTTATTTACATCTCTATATTACATTTCTAGTAGAAACCTCTCATTTTTAAGTATCACAGTTTGACAAAAAGAGAATGAAGGTGTTTACTACATTATTTGGTATCATTTCTCCTCAAGAGTAAATGATTCCAAATGACAGAAATCTAGCGGAAAATAGTAGCTGTAAACAGAATTAAATGACATGTAATAATTTTCGCTTTCTTCAAGAAATTTTCAATTAAATGTAGAAACAACCTGTATGTGATTTTGTTTGAAGTTCTGTTTTCTTGAGTAATGGTTCTGCATGTAAATAGATATATGTACATTAAATTATTTATTATTGGAATTAATATAAAATGACCTGTTTTCACCATAAAATTAATATAATGAACTTATTTAGTGCGCGATGAAATCATCCATTTTGTTGCATCCATCCAAGCTACACTATTCTTACCAAATAATTGCTCTACAGTTTTACCTCCTCATATAATTATTTTATATATTTATAGTGCTGGGTTTATTTGAATGACTTCCATGTGCTATTATTTTTAGTCTTGCCACCTTCGCCTTGATTTTCTTGATTGCATCAAATTTATCTTCAAATGTAGTTTCCTAGAAATGTAAAAGTTTATAACTGATTAGTACATTTTCACAGTTATTGTGGTAATTGTATAATTTCTTCTTCCTACATATGCGAAGTCCACCGCTGTGGTCTCGAGGTAGCGTGCTGTCTTGTCACGCAGCGGGTCCGGGTTCGATCTCCGGTCGGGGCAGTTTTTGTGGGTCAGGTTTTTATCGGGTTTTTTCCTCACCTGTGAGGCAAATGTCAGGAAAATCGTTCAGGCCCAAACGGTCCCCTAAATCATATGGCCATCATCATCACCCTTATCATTATCATCATCCTTCACCGGTGTGGAAAGCAACGGGAAGCTACCACACCTGCAATTCCCTAGTAAAGCTGCAAGCACAGCTTGAAAATGCTATGATTGCAGTCAAGGACGTGCCTTCGGGCAGAATTACTATGGATGGATATATGTAAAATATCAACAGCAAATTATGGACATTTTGATGAAGTGTAGGAATTCAAATAACTTGCAACAATGACGAACTGAAATAAATTATTGATAGGATCATCTCTGGAAAAACATGATATACATGACGGAGACTCTTGTTGTCTCAAATTCTCTCAAATATGTTAAATTAATAACATACAAAATGGCGATTCTTCAAGTTGTGCATTAAAAGGATGCGAAACAGATCTCTTACTTTAAGACATAAGAAAATGTGGGTATTTGAGAATAAAGTGCATAAGAAGATGCCAGGTAATAGAGGAAACTACATAACAGATAGAAAACCAGATATAATATATCGAGTTAAGTTTCGTAGACTCCGATGAGCAGGACATTTGGGACGTTTTAAAAATGGACGAGAGGATTGCAAACTTATCATAGGGAAATAAAGTGGAAATCATTGATTAGGAAGGCCAAGAATGGAGTGGGTTAATAACATCTGAAGAAAGTAAATTACAGAGGGAATAATTGGAAACTGCTATCTCAGTATATAGCTGTATGTCTGCGCTGCAATGGATTCGATAGTGCTAGTGGTAAATAAAATTTTTGAATGAATCATTTTCCTTTTGTGTTTTTCATTCTAGAGATTTTCCAGATAGATGTTGATGGCTAAATTTCTTACTTTTGTGAAATTTGCATTAGGTTTTGGCATATTCCTCTCCTATTATACGCAGACGTCTTTTGTAAAGAGAACTTGATTCATCAGGTTTAGGAATGTACTGAAGGCCAAACATTTGATAATTATATTTTGTGCTGGTCAAAGTATCTCGAAGCTTCGCTCTACGCACGAGTCTTAAGAATCCTTCCCAAGAGAATGATACATATGGTTTTGGGAATAAATTGAGTTGGATATCACAAAATTAAATTCGGAAACATTAAATATCGTAAATGGTAATAGATTGGACACACTCTCAGGTTGGAACTAGACAGTGTGTCACAGAGTGTTTTGGAATGGAATCCACAGGGACTTTCAAATTTTCTTACAGTTCAGAATTAGAAGATATTGTCTGTTATACTGAAATATGATGGCTGAGCCGAAATGTTGAAGAGAGTGCTTGATCTCAAAAACGAAATACAAACAATGTTTGGAGCGGAAGGACAAACCTATTGTTGAATTTAAAGAAGCAGAATGGATGTGTGATTTTGCCTTTCTGGTAGATATAACAACACAACTGAACGAACTTAATTCATGTCTCCAAGGTAAAGACCAATTGATCACGTGAAGGCCTTTGAAACAAAATTGTAACTTTGGGAATCACAAATAAAAACCAAGAACTTTGTGCACTTCCCAGCCCTACAAGAGTGTGATAATCAAAACTGTCAAAAGTACGCAGAAATTATATGAGAATTAAGAAACGATTTGCGCATTAGATTTCAAGACTTCGAGGAGGATTTTTTTAAGTTTCAATCTGTTTTATTTCCTTTTCACCATTAGAATAGACGAGGTCCCCGAGAATCTGCAAATGAAATGCATTGAATTAAAATGCGCGTCAGACCTAAAGAATAAGTTTAACAATGTCCCCTTACTACAATTCTATCGCGACAACTTTCCCAGAGAAAAATATCCGGGTGTTAATAGACAAGCACTTCGTTTCGCATCACTTTTCAGTAGCACATACCTATGCGAACAAGTGTTCCCCAGAATGAAACATGTGAAGTGCGCAACGAGAACTCAAATCACCGACAGTCATCTGGAGAGTTCGCTTCGAGTTGCTACAACATCAATCAAACCAGATATTGGATGCCTTGTTCTTGAGAAGCAGTGCCAGGTGCCGCACTGACAAGTAAAAAAGTTAATTATTTTAATATAACAATTGTATTTAAATGTTAAACTAGAACTTATATTAAACATACAAGGGTTAATAATACTTTATATCGATTGTTCAATTTAGATTTTAGAATTAGATTATACTTGAAAAATATATATAAATATTATTTTAATTTAATTTTAAAAATAACTGAACTAATATATAATTCATATTTTAATAAGAATAAATATCAATACATTAGCTATTTTATATTTTAATTAATTTACCTTAGATCCTATTTAATACAGTAAAAAACAAATCGAATCACGTGGCCCGCAACAGATTCAACTTAACGACAGCGGCCCTTAAAAAAGAGATAGTGTCGCGCCTGTTCTAATTCTACTCACTAATTTTTGTTTTATATTTTAAATGCAACCAAGTTACTTTGTATTATAGCTACATTTTATACGCAATATTTTTAATTCACGGCCCAATTGGTTGCGAAACAAAATATTTTGATCGCGTTTATCGTAATCCCGATTTTCTTGAATTAAAAGAACGCGAAATTGTAATCATTTTTATATCAAAACAAATTTTGAAATATTATTCACGCCGTAACCACGTAACCGTGATGCTATTGTTGAACCGCGTACATTGTTTTATTGAGAAGACTGAGTGATCGTTCGCATTGTTATTTTTCAAAGAACGTAACGAGTTGTATATGCAGTGCAGTTTGAAACATGTCTATAGTAATGTAGGTAGCAATTTTAAACTATGAACCGTACAAAATGTCGGATATATACTTACTTACTTACTCACTGGCACTATCGAAACCCATAGGTTCATGGCCGCGCGGACATAAGCTCTCCATACATCCCTATCCTGAGCTAATGCTTTCCAATCATTCCCTGTATAATCTACTTCCCTCAAATCATAGTTAATGTTATTCTCCCATCTCATTCGTGGTCTACCAACTGGGCGTTTTCCCTCTGGCTTTCCTACAAGAAGCTTCCATGCAAGTCTTTCGTTCCCCATACGTGCAACATGTCCTGCCCACCGCAGTCTACGAGACTTAACTGTTCTTATTATATCTGGCTTCCTATAAAGACCATGTAGTTCACTGTTGTGTAGTCTTCTCCATTCACCTGTCTGTTCATCCCTCTTTGGTCCAAAAATTTTCCTAAGTACTTTATGATAGACTTTGGGTAACTAAAACAAATAATAAATAAAAAAATAAAAATATATATTCTTAATTTCGTAAGAGTACAAAGATTAATTTGGTTTGCTCATGTATGCAGAATGTGTGATGAAATACTTCTATTGTTAAAAACATTTCCAGTGAAAGCTTTAACAACTAGGCTCCAAGTCAGACATAAAATTAGATGTGATAACGATGTGTTACAACACTGAATAATCTTTATATATCAAAATCCAGCCGCATATGTTTTGTGACTTCTAAACCCCTCAACCGTTCTTCATGGTAATTTGTACAAACATGTTTTCAAATAAGCCGAGTGTTTAACCGCTGCCTATTATGCTGTATAACCAGTCGGTGTAGGAGTTCACCTGAAACGAGAATTTCGTCCTAACGGTGGCAAATTTCGATGTTTCACAACGAAACTCAGTATATGCTATTGAAATAAACCGAGGTAGGTATTATCCATAACTCGGCGAAATCCGACCGTTTTAAATGGGTGTTTACCTGAAATCTGAAAATACGAATTGACTCTAGCAAACCGCCATGTTTTATTCGTCGAAACGTATAATTTCGTGTATACACATTTTGAGATACGGCGAATGTTTAGCTGTTATTATGATCTAAAAACATTAGGTGTAGGAGTTCACCTAAAACGAAAATTTAAAAATCATATTTCATTTATTTAGGCGTAACAGCGAACTCCGGCCATTAGCTAGTTGAATATAATAAATAATAGTTTTAAAAAACTAAAACAACACGCTTTATTAGAAAACCGAACTAAAAAATGAAAAATAATTTTTAATTTCCAACACGCTTGGGATAAAATTAAAGTGGTCAACAAAAAAATCATCTTCAACACATTTAGAATAAAACTAGAGTTAACTACAAAAAAAAATAATTTTACCATCAAAAGCGTGGGGTGCTCTATATCAATTAATATATTTGATAATAAACAGATATTGGTAAAAGTAAAGTCTCTAAGAAGAAAATGTAAAAACCATAAAAAGCACCCCATTTTTTAGTTCGTTTTTCTATTAAAGCGTGTTGTTTAGTTCTTTCAAACTGTTATTTATTTTTTAGTTTTAATATTTTACAGAATAAGATAAAAATGTAAATATCTTTAAATTCGATACTATTGCAGAATGAGCTAAAAGTAATACTCTTATAAAAAAAATCCTCCGGGCCGGATTTGAACCAGCGACCTATGGATTACTGAAATTATATACCACTAGAGTTCACCGCTCTACCAACTGAGCTCTTACAACGATTGACTAAAAAGTCGACAAGTCCACAACCTATTATATCAGTTTTATTTTTTATTTTCTGATGATTCTGACCAGGATTTAGAAACAAAATATGAAATTATTGTATTGTCACGGGTCCTTTACAAGTATACAAAGTTTCAAGTCGATCCAATGTTTGTAAGTGTGTGAAAATCGTGTTCAAAGATTTCGTTACATAGATACAAAGACACTTTTTTTGATTTTCTGATGATTCTGGCCAGGATTTTAGAAAAAAATATACAATATGAAATTATTGTATTGTCGCGGGTCCTTTACAAGTATACAAAATTTCAAGTCGATCCAGTTCTATTTCTTCATTCCAAATTCTTACTCCTTTTTTGCTTCTAATTTTATTTTTTTCCCTATTGCTTTAAGATATTATTATTATTATTATTATTATTATTATTATTATTACCATTACTATTATTATTATTATTATTATTACTATTTTTATTATTACTATTATTATTACTATTATTATTATTATTATTATTATTATTATTATTATTATTACTATTAATATTATTACTATTTTTATTATTACTATTATTATTATTACTCTTATTATTATTATTATTATTATTATTATTATTATTATAACTCTATTAGAGTAGGAAGGATTTCTGCTTGGACGGGAATGGAGCCTAGATTAGCTCAGTGGTCTGAGCATTAGCACGGAAAGCTAAAGGTTCGGGGTTCGATTCCCGGTTCAGGCAAACATTTTTCTCTTTACCATTGATTTACAACAATTTAAATGATTCATTGTTCGTTATGAAGTATAGATAGATTTACATATAACATCATAGTGTAGGAGGGTGAGTGTACAATGTTGAAAAGCACCAAGTGATCACCTTGTTTATTTATTATTTCATTCACCTCATACTTCATAACTCCTAGCAGACCCAGGGTTTCATTACATCCTTTGTGACATTCTCAATGCTGTGTCATGTTCACAACTGACGTCCGACTGCCTTCTATCCTGCAGACTGACCTCCGCGCCATCTGATGGCTGACCGACGAACTTCCGAATCAGTCCTCTCTCCTTCTAACCAGGTATTTCAAAATTCATAGTTGTATTTTCATTCTTGCATATGTAAATTTTTTCCCAAATTGTGAGTTCCTTCGGTTTTTCCAATTGTTTAAGTAATTTTGTTTTGGTTTCTATTCTATGTTTTTCTGACCAGGCATGTGCAGCTATTGCAGATTTTTCGGTTTATCCATTTTTAACATATCTGAGGTGTTCCTTTAATCTTGTATTTAGATTCCTTTTTGTTTTTCCTATGTATATCTTTTCACAATCTTTACAATTAATTTGATAAATTCCTGGGTACGCTAGGAGTTATGAAGTATGAGGTGAGTGAAATAAAAAATAAACAATATTAAAAAACCTCATAGTGTTATTTCCTATCTACATAACATAATATATGTGCATACTTACTTAATTTATTAATCAAAGCACTCTTCTAAAATTAAAGAAGAAAATGTAAAATTCACAAAATTCACATATCATCCATTAAAATACCACAAGTTAAAAAAAAATGTAAAGATTTCAGCATAAGGTTAGCACCCAAAAATGACTACAGCATCAGTAGATTCATTAGACCTAATAAAAATGGGAAAATAAAATAAGAAAACAAATCAGGGATTTATCAGATTAAATGTGAAGAATGTGAGAAATTCTACATAGGAAAAATTAAGAGAAATTTGAAAACTAGAGTGAAAGAACATCTCAGGAACGTCAAGAAAGAGGAAGTACAAAAATCTGCAGTGGCTGCCCATGCATGGTCTGAAAAACATCTTATCGAGAAAGAAGCTAAATTATTAAAACAAATAGAAAAACCAAAAGAACTTACTGTTCGGGAAAATATCTACATTCAAAAGAGCGAAAAGAAGAAATTGATGAACTTGAAATTCCCGGTGAGAATTACGTGGTTTCGAGGTTTTTCAGTCAGCCAATGGAAGGGGCGAAGGACAGCTCTTCAAGACGACAGAACAACGGTCGTGACGATACTGAGGATGGAACAGAAACTATGTTCCAAAACTAGTTTATAGTCAAATAAGATGAACAATATGAGGTGAGTGTTAAAAAATTCTACCTTAATAATATATTTGCATGTTTTTTCCAGGTGCCCGTGTACAAGAAACCTAACAGAACAGACTTGAACTTCATCACACCACTGTGGCTACCAAGTCTCAAACCTCCTGAACATTGGATCTTGAGAGGTGTCGCCATATTGAGCGACATCAAATAGTTCATAGTTAATTATGGTTATATATATTAATATAGTTAACAGTGTTGTGTTTGATTTTAATTCAAATTTATTGTTTATAGCTTTTACTTCACTTAATGTTTTTAATAACAAACCAGGATTATGGACGTGTGCCAGTTAATGTGATCACATTAAATTTTAAACATATTTATATACAAGCAATGTGTTTTGTATAAAACTAACTACTCACTGACACCATTGAACCCATAGGTTCATACCCACAAGCTCTCCATATATCCCTATCCTGAGCCAACATTTTCCAATCATCCCCTGCATAATTTACCTCCCTCAAGTCATGATTAATTATTCTCCCACTCATTCTTGGTCTACCTATTCCCTCTGATTTTCCTGTTAGGAGTTTGCATGCCCCTGTTTCATACCACATGTTCTGTCTATCACAGTATATGAAACTTTATTATATCTGATTTCTCGTAAAAACTGTCATCCATTCACCAGTCTATTCATCACTCTTTGGTCCAAAAATGTTTCTAATACTCAAACTTTTCTCCTCCCTTAAATTACTAGTCCATGTTTCACATCCATACAATATAACTGGGAGAATAGCAGTTTTACATGTTTTCAGTTTAATGTTTTTTGAGAGAGGTTGAGGCGAGAAGAGTCCCTTAATACATAATAGTAGCTACTAATTGTAGCTAACCAAATTCTTGTAATCAAATGGTAAAGAGAAAAATTTATGCCTGAACCGGGAATCGAACCCCGAACCTTCAGCTTTCCGTGTTGATGCTCTTAACCATTGAGCTAATTCAGGCTTCCTTCCCATCCAAGCATAAGCCTGAATTAGCTCAATGGTTAAGAGCATCAACACGGAAAGCTGAAGGTTCGGAGTTCGATTCCCGGTTCAGGCATACATTTTTCTCTTTACCATTTGATTACAATAATTTAGTAGTGTACTTTAATATACTTATTTCAATCATAGTAACAGCTTTAGCTTCTTAATATTAATTTAATAAATAATGCTATAGCTGTGTGGAGTCCCTTCATGTCTTCTTCAGGTAGAAGCCATTCATTGTGTATTTATGAATGATGATTCATAGCATTTGAATGTGGGACCAAGACAGTAAGGTAAAGGAAGGATTTATGCTTGGATGGGAAGGAAGCCTGGATTAGCTCAATGGTTAAGAGCATCAACACGGAAAGCTGAAGGATCGGGGTTCGATTCCCGGTTCAGGCATAAAATTTTCTCTTTACCATTTGATTACAATAATTTAGTAGTGTACTTTAATATACTTATTTCTATCATAGTAACAGCTTTACCTTCATAATATTAATTTAATAACCAAATTCTACATAACAGTGCACTACATGATGTTTATAGGAAAACAGATGCAATATGAACAGTTAAGTCTGTTGGACAGGTTATGTCACACAAATGGGGCATGAAAACCAGAGGTAAATCAACCAATAGGTAGGCCAATAATGAGGTGGGAGAATAAAATTAACCCTGATTTGAGAGAAGTAAATTATATGAGGATGATTGGAAACATTAGCTCAGGGTAGGGATATATGGTGAGCTTATGTCTGTATGTCCACTGCTGTGGTCTCTAGATAGCATGTTGCCTTGTCACACAGTGCGGCCAGGTTCGATTCCCAGTTGTGACAGGCTTTCTGGATGAGGTTTCTTTTTTGGGGTTTTTCCTTACCTGTAAGACAAATGTCAGGAAGCTTATGGCCCAATGTCCCGAAAAATCATCTGGCCATCATCATCATTCACCGTGTGGAAAGCAACGGGAAGCTGCAAAGCATAGCATGAAAATGACATGTTTGCAGTGAAAGACCTGCCCTTGGGCAGAACAGTATAGATAGATGATATGTCTGCATGGCCATGAATCTATGGGTTTGATAGTGCCAGTGAGTTAGTTAGAGCTGCAGGTTGAGTAAAAAATGCTAGGGACTGGTCATGTGGATGTGAGCCAACTGTTTGTATTATTCCTCCGTCATCGTTCTCTACTTTGTAGAGGTTCGACGACAAATAATTATTGTAAGCACAAACGAGAGAGAATCTTGTGCTTGTGTGGGTAGCTCAGTGGTAAAGCTCGGGTCAGTTACTGTAAGTTGTTTGTATAAAATTATGAAAGTAATAAAATTACTTTTGGTTGAAGGAACATCTACTGTAGGGTAGAGATTGTCCACTGCTGTACTGCCTTGTCACATAGTGTCGCTCAGGACAAGTGTTTTCTCATCTGTAAGTCAAATGTCAGGAAACTTTAAGGTCCAAACGGTCCCTAAACATCATAAACATCATTATTCATTTAATGTTTTATTATATTTAATATAATTTATCATCATTCACATTCGCCTTAGATTAAGTTTAGGATTAAAGACTCTTCTGGTGCACCACTATTATCATCATCATCCATAATAGCATCGGGGCAACATAACGCTGTCTTCCAAGTGCCCAAACCTTAGAAGTGGGTTACAATTACACCATTGCCAGGAGAGAACGTCGTACATGTCAAAATTACAACCTAGAACATTGAATAAAAAATTAAACAAAAATTTAAGAAAATGAATAAAATGGGTTCTTCAGGGCACTCGATGATCTTGGATCCTTCGATAAAGTTATGAAATACAAAGTACAGACTGTATTGTTATGGATTTAGTGTTTTTTTCTAGAAAAATGGAAACAAAGGGACATGAGAAGTGGTTTTTAAGACAGAGATTACTTTATATCAGCAACCATTTTTATACAACAAGGGTGGGTATGGGTAGCATTTTATTTATCAACATTCTAACTCGGGTCATTAGTGTCGCATTTCAAATCTGGGTTTGAAAAAAGGCTCGCAAATTTGCTCATAATTCTCTTGCTTCAAGCTTGAAATTCTATTACGTTCCTTAGATTATATTTGAAAAGAAAAATATACGCCTAGACTGGGGTATGAACCCAGGACCTTTGACTCTATATTTCAATGCTCTTCCAAGTGTGCTACCTAGACCTCCAATCTAAATGCATATTTTTCTCTTCTACATAGTTAATTCCCTAACTCCAAATGCTACGAGCCGTTGCTACAATTTTTGCAAATGGCAGCTTCTTTATTAAGAAGACATTTTATTGGGAATTTAAACATTACTTATAAAGCCAGTAGTGCTTCTTTCAATGTTAATACTATTCGTTTTTAAACATCTTAATGATGGACAAATTATATTTGAAAAGAAAAATATACGCCTAGACTGGGGTTTGACTCTGTATGTCAATGCTCTTATAAGTGCTACCCTTCTTGAGATTTACGACACAACTTTATTTCACTTGCAAAGGCAGCCATACTCAGCATTTTTATTCCCCATAATCAATCAAGTTTAAGCCCTTGAATCTGGGAATCGGACCCAACTCTAAAAGCAAAGGGCTCGGCTTTATTAGGCTCAACTTCAGAATGCTTTCCTCTATGATTTTCCATACAACATTCTTATGATACTTCTGCTCTATGTCTTTATTGACATTTACACCATTTTAACTGTTATTAAATATTTATCTAAGTAACATCCCATCAAATCTTTAGAGGATGAAGAAGGCCACAGCTCAATGGTATTAATAAGCTATTAATTTATTAAGTTATGTAGATAGGAAATAACACTATGAGGATTTTTTAATATTGTTTATTTTTTATTATTTCACTCACCTCATAATTCATAGCAGACCCAGGGTTTCTTCACATCATTTGTGACATTCTCAATGATGTCAAAAACCCTGGGTCTGCTATGAATTATGAAGTATGAGGTGAGTGAAAAAATAAACAATATTAATTTATGCTGATGATGTAGTACTATTAGATGACAGCGAGGAGATACTAAGGGTTAACACACACACACTATTGAGTAACACTCAAGGAATTGAGGTTGGAATTAAACATCGATAAAATAAATATATGGTCACACATAGAACTACATTATATAATGAAAATGGACAGTTAATGGCAAATTAAGGAAATTTTGAAGAAGTGGCTGAATTCAAATACCTAACTAACTAACTCACTGGCACTATCAAACACGTAGGTTCATGGCCATGCGGACATAAGTTCTCCATACATCCCTATCTGGTGCTAATGTGTTCCAATCATTCCCTGTATAATCTATTTTCCTCAAATCATAGTTAATATTATTCTCCCACCTCATTCTTGATCTACCCACTGGGTGTTTTTCCTCTGGTTTTCCTACAAGAAGCTTCCATGCATGTCTTTCATTCCCCATTCATGCCACATGTTCTGCCCATCACAGTCTATGAGACTTAACTCTTTTTATTATATCCGGCTTCCTATAAAGACCATGTACTTTACTGTTAAGTAGTCTTCTCCATTCACCTGTCTGTTCATCTCTCTTTTGTCCAAACATTTTCCTAAGAACTTTACCCTCAAGTACTCGTAAACTCCTTTCCTCCCTTAAAGTAAGAGTCCATGTTTCACATCCATGTAATATAACTGGTAGAATAATAGTTTTATATATTTTCAGTTGAACGTTTTTTGAAAGGAGTTGGGATGGCAAGAGTCCCTGTAATGCATAATAGCATGCACCTAGGAACAATAATCACAAACAAGAATGAGATGCACAAAGAAATTAAACATAGGCTCAATTCTGCAAATGCATGCTGTTATGCATTACAGGCACTTGTCATCCCAACTCCAATAAAAAAATGTTAAACTGAAAATTTATATAAAACTGTTATTCTACCAGTTATATGAATGCAAAATATGGACTCTTACTTTAAGGAAGGAGAAAAAAATACGAGTATTTGAGAATAAAGTTCTTAGGAAAAATTTTGGACCAAAAAGACATGTGGCACAAATGGGGAATGAAAGAGTGGCTTGGAAACTATTTAGACAAAAAGCTGAGGAAAAGCACCCAGTAGGTAAGCCAAAAATGAGTTGGCAGAATAACATTAATCATGATTTGAGAGAAGTAGATTATATAGGGGATGATTGGAAAACATTAGCTCAGGATAGGGATGTATGGAGAGCTTATATCTGTGTGTCCAAGTACCTACAGGTTCAATACTGCCAGTTACTTGGATATGCAAATCGTCAGATTTATCACTAAATTCTTTTTTGTTCTCTATGTTTTTTCCAGTTTCTATACGGTCGTCGTGCACACAGTCGAACACTTATAAAATTGCTGCCAAATGGCAGGTCATATCTATGAAATTGGTTTGACCAACATTCACAATTAATACCAAAACATTTTTTAAGAAGTGGATGTTTACTCCATGTTGTTAAGTTCCAGATTTGTTTAAAGTTTATTAAATAATAGGCATGTAATTTATGAAGTTAGGTTACAATTTGGGAGAAGTAGATTATACAGAGATGATTGGGAAACTTTAAATCAGGATACGGATATATGGAGAGCTTATATTCGCGCGGCATGAACCTGTGGGTTCGATAATGCCAGTGTGTGTTATGAAAGGGCAGATTAGTGTACATCCATTTTTTTATTAAAAATTGGAATAAACGATTTTTGTTGGTACACCTGCAATATAGCCACTACATATAACATTTATTTAAGTTTTAAAAAAATTACTTCATTTGACAGGCTGAATAATTAAAATTCTCCTGTGTCATTCTTTATGTTATTAATACAATAAGAATGTGTAATTGATTTATACAATATAACTTATAAAACTAACTAATTTTAATAAAATGTTCTATGCATTGAATTGTGGAGAAATTTCCATCTGTAGGGTAATAATAATACAAGTGCATTGGTCACACTGGGGACTGTTAAGAAACATAACTTTTTAAATTAAAAATAGTAATTCAATATTTAAACAGTTATATCTAAATATAACCTAATAGATTCTTTAGGCGAAATAACTATATGTACAATATATGTTTAATTATTGTGTTATCAAATTATGAATAAAAAATTGGTTAAAAACTGAAATAAACGATTTTTCAAGTTGTACTTTTTTTGTTGGTACCCCTGCACTGTAGCCCACTACATGTAAAATTTATTTAACTTTTTAAAAAAATTACTTCATTTAATAATAAGAAAGGTTCGCCCTAATGAGCATTACTTCATTTGACAGACTTATTAATTAAAATACTCGCTTCCTGTGCCATTCTTTATACAATCATCATCATCCGTCACGAATTTAGGCCTTTGTAGACCTGCTTGGGCCTCTAGATTGTTAGTGAAGCTAGGAAACACAATTGCTATTTCTATAAATCACAACAGTTATTAGAATATCAGTGATTCATGGACCCGAGAGACTTCAAATGATTGGTAGGTAGAACCCACAGAGTAGTTTCTCTATGGGTAGAACCTATAGTGGGTCATCTCTGGGTAGAACTAACAAACCACAGCTTGCTGCATTATCGACAAAAATCAGCGCCATTTATATGATGTTAATATATTTGACCTCGGTAGCTCAGCCGTTATCATCGGCTTTACTATAGCATATTCATACAGTTTTGAAGGAGGAGTTTCACTGCCGTTTGAGTTGATCTCTCTTTCCTGAATCCAAATTGCGCTTCAGGGAGCTTTTCTTCGATTTTTCCCCTTATTCTATTTGTTATTATTTTTGTTAGGTTCTTTAAGGGAACGTTTTCAAGAGCGATGCCCCTGTATTTGTTAGGGTCTCTTGGATCCCCTTTTCCTTTGTATATAACTTTTATCGTCGAGTTTCTCCATTGTTCTGGAATTCTTCCTAGTCCCATACATTTGTTATATAGTTTTGTCCATATGGGACTCAGTGTGTCAATTGTGTTTTTGAGGTGTTCATTATATATCATATCTGGGCCGGATGCTTTTCTGTTCTTGCTTTGGTTTATTGTTTTTCTACTTTCTGCAGGGTTGATAGGAGTCCATTCTGTGTGTCTTCTGTTTTGGTCTTGATTTCTTGTTGCTGGGGTGTCTCTTCCTTCCTTGTTTAGTATGTTGGTGAAATGTTGTTTCCATTCTTTCATTTGTATGGCTTGTGTCTGTTGTTGTTTTCTTGGTGTCGAATAGCGATGTATGGGCTTCCTCAGCCATCTCTTTAATTTTTTGTTCGATATGAGCTTTCTTCTTTTCTTTTACCAGTCTTTTGTATTGTCGTCTTTCCATTACGTAGTCTCCTTTTACTGCAATGTCTTCCAGGTTGTTTTTTATTTGTTGTAGCTTACTTATCACTTGTTTTCTTTTGTTGTAACATTCCTTGTCATACAATTCTTTTGATTTCTTCATGTTCGAGTTTACTGGCATCGTGCCCCTATGATGACCTGTTCTATTATTGCGGTAGCTTCCTCTAGATTCCCTTGTTCTATAACTGTTTCTGCTTCTTTTAGTTCCTTCTGGCGTCCTTTGATTTTCTCGTTGTCGATTTTTCTCGATATCTTTGGTGGTGCTACTTTTTGGATTTTAAGTTTTGGTGTAGGTATTTTAATTTTCATTGGTAGGTGTTTTCGGATGGGTGTTACTGCGTTTGTCCAGAGTGGGGTTATTTTTCCCTTTGCGTGGCCTTTTATCAGTGCTAGGTCGATGGTGCTTTTACCGTTGTGGCATATGTACGTGGGAATTTTTCTGTCATTTAGGAGTGTGAATCCTTCTTCTTGCAGTTTTTCCATGACTATCTTGGTCTTGTAGTTGTCTATATCTATGCGGCAGTTCAAGTCGCCTGCTATCATTATAGGCTTTCCGCTTTTATTTTGCAGTATTAGTTGATGTAGTTCTTCTATGATATCCATCGCGTTGTAATGTGGCGGGTAGTAGGCTGCAATGATCACCAGGTACTTAGTTTCTACTAGAAGTGCATTCTCCTTCCTTGTTGATGCTATTATTGGTGTCATACATGGTTTCATGAGTATAGATATGCCTCCGGATGGCCTTCATAGTTCTCCTTTCCTTGCAAAAATATGTTTGCTGTAGAAGTGATGATGATGCCATTCTTCTATCAGATAGTTTTCCGTTAAGATCACGAAGTCAAAATCTTGTAAGAAATCTGTCGGTGCCATGGATATTGCATTTTTTATTCCTTCGGCGTTCCATAGTAAGCCTTTATATGTATTTTCTTCATTCGAGTGATGCTGTTTCTTGCGGCCGTCTTCGAAATCGAAATCTCCTGACAACTATGTCCTTGGGCCAAAAGTCTGATGATTCTATTTTCTTTAGTTGTTTGAAGGGTATTCCAACTTTAAATGCTTTATTTCTGCCTCTAGTTTGTAGTTCTTCGCATTCTATTTGCCCTTCGATCCTGTTTCTTGATAGGTATCTTTCTATTTTGTCGTTTGTAGTAGATTCCGTTAGTCTTCCTATGTAGAGCCATGCTGTTCTATCTGCTGCTTGTAGTTCTCCATTTTCCTCCTTCGTTCCTATGACTACTCTGTTTTTATTTCTTCTTTTACCAACTACCGTCCATTCTTCTCCCTCTACTTCTGGGTTTTGTTCTGGCGCTGTGAGAGTTTCAGATTTGTGGTCCTTTTCTGCTCGGCTCATTTGGATTTTGTATGTCCTGGTTACAGCTTCCTCCTGTAGTTGTCGCCTCGTTACGGTCTCCTTCTTCTAGTTCTTGTGCGGCATCCACAGATGGCGCCATGTGTCCATCCCCGCGGCTGTCTTCCCTCTCTTTCATCGTGTCTCTGTGTGGCTTCCTAACCTCTTCCACTGTTTTTGGATTTTCGTTATCCTCGTTCTTTTCCGGAATATCCATTCCTTCCTTTGGTTTTATATATTCCTTCATCGTACTTACCGCTTTCAGGATGTCTTCTTTGGTGTCTTTTTTTATATATCCTCCTGCCTCCGCTATGTTGGTCAGTTTTTGTAGAGCGCTTTCTACTCTTGCAGCTAGTGCTTCCGCCATCTTAACTATATAACCAGCGATGAAACTATTCAATGCAAAGATCCTCCCAATAATAACTTACGGGATGGAAATCATATGGCCACATCTTACAGAAGCTAATCTGAACACACTGGAAAAAGTGAAAGCTACATACATAAAAAGGGCAATAGGAGTATCAAAAACGACAAGAGGCCGTCTAGTGTACCTACTGGCAAGGGAGACTTTCCTTATCGAGGACTTGAAAACATCATACCTACTACCAACCACAGAACCTTAAAAGCATGCGCTACAAAGACTACGCAGAAAAAGAGAGGAAGTATGGCCGGAATTCTTCAGCACCGGAGCGATGATAGATAGGAACTGGACACAAGCAAATTTCCAGATACGACACGTCATCACAAGATTAAGCGTGCATGGATTCCACCACCTAATGTGTAGAGATAAAACATTCCATGACCCGAAGATGTCATGCATATGCGAAGTGTGTGAACAGAAATGCGAAAGATATCACATCGAAACATGTACACAAAGAACAAAAACAATTTGTGACTACGCAAGACCAAGTTAGTGTTAGTGATTTTTAGCTGTGTTATCACCTTTCCACATTTGTGCGCAATTAATTTATATATATATTCATATAGTTTCCCCCAAATTAATTTATCTGTTCTCTATGTCCAGTAGAGCGCAGTAAAATTAGTTCCAGAGATAACCCACTATAGAGATGACCAGCGCCAATGTTATTCAGTGATGCCTAGACTCCAGAGACCTCAAGCGTTGGCAGAAAACACTAACCGATTACAGCTTACTGTATTATCGGCAAAACAATTTGCGCCATCTATCGGTAAAAGTATAACTAATCAGTATTGACCCCGGTGGCTCAGTCGTTACTTTCGGCGTTTCTAATACCACATTTTAAATAATGCCTGGAATAATATTAATCAATCAGATTTTACAGCTCACCTCACATTATTGATAAACTCAGGACTAGTTTCGAAAGGGAAACTTCTTTCGAAACTGGTCCTCTGTTTTACAAAAGTATGAGGCAAGCTGTAAAATTTGAGTAATTATTATTAAATAAAACCTCACAGTGTTATGAATATATCAATGAAGAACTTCATCTCAATTTCCAAGACCCTCAACTTACTCTTTATTCAATACATGGAATATATTCCTAACATCAGAAAAACAGTTGATTAGTTTTAGAAAACTGGAAAAATATTTTATAATTCAATTATTCTTTTAAAGTATTCATTTAAACTGTTTTTTTGTTCAAAATTTTCTTAAAACTAACATTATTTTTTGCATTACATTTTCTTAGAATTAAAGAAAGGATGACCCTGATTATCAAGGAAAGGTTCAAATAAAAATAGAGATATCATTTAATAATCATTTATTTATTTTAGACATATGAACAAAATAATAATAATAAACAATAAGAGAATTTAAGTAATTATGAAGAATTAATGCATTGAGATTTTTTAATTTCTTTCCCTGCATATTTTACCAACAAAATTTGGTCCCTTACAAAAAAGGTAATTAAAAATGACAGGTATCTTACTGTTCTTAACATATGATAATCTCAATCAAACAATGCATTAAATCACAATAAACCATTCATTTCACTGTATTGGTGGTGAATTCAGTTA
This sequence comes from Diploptera punctata, assembly GCA_030220185.1. NCBI lineage: Eukaryota > Metazoa > Arthropoda > Insecta > Blattodea > Blaberidae > Diploptera > Diploptera punctata. The sequence goes on along the minus strand of JASPKZ010003705.1, from coordinate 15,292 downwards.
TCAATGACCACTTTCCAGATGGAGGTTAAGAGCAGCATTACTGGACATTTGCAGATCTGAATAGAAAGAAAAAAAAAGGTATACAAAGTACATACTGTAATAGACACTACATAGCTTTTTGAATCTTTATAAACATACTACAGTTATATGAACATTAAAAAATACAGGAATCCTACGTATTATTTCAACAGAACCATAAAATAAGCTATAAAAGAACTGGTAGAAAATAAACATTCTCCTATCTAAAAATATCAGTTCTTTTGCTGAAATAAAAAAATTATAAAACAAGTACCGTACTTATAATTAAATATTCCTTCATTGTTTTTTTAAGTTTTAATTACTGTAATATGTTTTCAGTCTCAAGTACACATTCTGGGGTTCAAGTTACAATATATATATACATTCAATATATCCTTCGATAGCAGAGTTATCTATTATGGCTTGCTATGTCTTACGTAACTTTACTCGCTCTATTAACACCGTCTTTCAGAGGTTGACCAAGATATAGATAAGGTCTGAAGAACAAGGAGAATGTCTAGAAAAGGGTAATTCAATGGATGGAAATTATGGAAGAGTAGATATGGAATAACCAAGATAGACAGAGAATCTTATCCAAAACTTGATCTCAGAACAATGACAGGTGGCTAGATGAAGAATAATAATTCAATATAATTACGTCAAAGATATGGCATCAATGTACCTATCACTAAAAAAAATAAGTTACTTAAAATCGTATTATTTCTAACATTATATAAAAGCATGTTTGCCCCCTAAAATTTCTGTATGCACTATATAGGCTAACAATCATACATAGGAAGATTTTCCACTAGATCACGTAAGTAATGGAACAGTCGCATAAGAATCTTGTATTATGCGCAGGAAAAATATTAAGAATTTTAACAAGCATTAGAATTTTTTTTATAAAAGTAGGAAATGTAAATAAAAACAAAACCATAACCTAATAATTCCGTAAAAGTAATTTAAGGAATTTTAAAAATTCCGTGACCTAATGGAAACATGAGTCAATTCATATATTTTAATGCATTTACGTGTTAATAATACTTACTAGAAAATATTCTTTTAACAGAAAATTAATTCCTTCTAATTAAACAAACAAAAATTGATGCACGATGCTCATACATTTTAAAATACGCAGCCAACATAATAGAATAAAATATACAGTTTATTATGATATAAATAAAAGAAACTAGGTATACAAATTATTCAAAGCTAATATTACATGGAATAGTTTAAACAAACGTTTCATCAAGATAATGTTTCTACTTAAATTAAGAGTAGGTCAGCTCATTTCAAATAATAAAAAACATATTTAATGCAGGGAGTCTGTTGGCTGCACTGTCACTGTAGACGAATTTGCTTTTGGACATAGCGACTGAAGCGCCTCCAAGCGTTGGCAGAAAAAACTAGGCCTGGCATCACTCTCTTCCATTTGCGTTGGCCTGGGGTGATTAGTTCCATGCACAACTTGTGCGCTTTTCATTTATTATTATTATTATTTTCATGCATACCCAAGAGGGCTGTTAAAGCTATAAATCCGTAACTAATTGTTTGTAATAAGAGAGGAATCGCGAGCAACTGTTTTAAAACATTTTTGTGTGGGTTTGGTAGCCTGCAGCTTGAGAGAATTTTTCTAGACGTGACAGGGAGAAATTGGGAAATTTGTAAGAAAAATAGGGAAAAGTTATAAGTATGCAACACTGGGTTTTTCTGCGTCTTGCAATGGTTTATTCGTAAATGTCAGAGGCCTAGTTTGTGTTTTGAATATGTCTTATACTTCATCAAAATTAGCTGTCAGGGATAGATTCGATGATGACGATGTAAGTGATGATGTCGAAGATGAAGTATTTATTCGTGATGGGAGAAATGGCTTTAAAGTTGACGAAGAAAGGGGTGTTAAACGTCCCCTTATGGCTCCTAGAAGAAAAACAAAGAATCAGATGAATAGCGAAATAGGTGGTAGACCACCTTGCAGAGTATTTTGTGCGCCTTGCTGTTACGGATTTATAGCTTTAACAGCCCTCTTGGGTATGTATGAAAATTATTTGAGGTAATTACATGGAAAGGGGGCATGATACTGAAACTTATTTTATCAAAATTGCGTTGAAAATTAAAATTATAATATAAAACTGTTACCTTGTAGGTCTATCTCTTCAACTTTCTAAACTATTAATTCTCTGTAGGCCATTCGGGACTAGTCCCATCATCAGCAGGAGCAATAGTGGTACATAATGATAATTTTGTATAGAGAATTGAATGTACCGGTGTGTTCTCATTTAAAAAGAGGTTGTTTTTGGGGGTGTTGTATGGTTAACGTAGCAAAAAATTTTCAATTTAATTTCTTATGCCACTGATGCAATAAACACTAAACACGTTTAAAACATTTTGCAACACTTTTAAACATCTTCCAATGTTGCAACGATCTTTTTTTTATATTTATATATTTATGTAAAACATGGTCGTGCTACATTGTTTACTTGCTATTTTTCCTCCTCTTCCTATGTTGTTCCAACGTTGCCACCATCAACAACCCAAAATACTCCAGATGTTGCCAACATCACTTCTTTTAAAACTTCAGACATGAAGAGGACATTGGTTGAATGGTTAGATTTTTAAAAATATTTAAAAACCACACACATACAATTTATTTTTATAAAACATACAAATAACACATACAAGTTATATTTAAAAAAACTTAGAACACACAGAACATATTAACTAAAATGAAAATTATTAAAAAACTTAGAACATATTAACTAAAATGAAACTAAACTATAGGGTAAACCACTCTAATATATTCAATGTGTTCTTGGAAAGGATCTGCATTTCGATTTTTACAGTCGAAGTGCCATAAATATTCCGCGATATGTATGTCCATCACATCGCGTTTGATCCCTCCCCTAGATAGTCTGCGTCGTAGACTCCGCCAAAAGGACTCTATGTTATTCGTCTGAGCATTTGTAATAGGATCCACAAAATTTTGCGAATGGTTTACTGTTAAGTGGGTGGTAAAACCACCGCCCGGCAATCTGTGTGGATAGTACTATCAATATGAACATGCTTTGCTATCAAATTAAATAGGGTAACAGCATCTCTATTATTGTTGGGACAAATTTCCAATTGTACCTCTTTACTTTGGATATCGATCATGCCCAAAATCCAGTTTCCTTCAACTATACGCCCTCGTTCAAATTTCCTCCTACCAATTTTGCACTCGTCAATTTCGACAATATGCCCTGGACCTCCAATTTTGCCACGATTTGCGTATTTATTCTCCATAGATAATAAACACACTTCTCGACAGTAACTGAACCAATCAGCTACTGTGCTTGGAGCTATAATAATAATAATAATAATAATAATAATAATAATAATAATAATAATAATAATAATAATAATAATAATAATAGCTTTATTTTACCTGGCAGAGTTAAGGCCTTAAGGCCTTGTCTACCACTCAACCAGGTTTAAAAAAATACAAACAAAAAAAAAATAGTCTTAAATCTAAATTACAATATATATATAAAAACGATTACAAGTTATGAATACAATACAATTAATAATGTTGAGTGATTCCGGGTTCTGTGGCCGTGGTCCATAGTTGGTGTTGATACCAGACGTTTCGCCCTCAACTGCGGAGGGCATCTTCAGTGGCGAGTGCTTCTAGGCGTGTTTCCTGGTCGGAAGCTCTACTTAGAGCTAAGTAGAGCTTCCGACCAGGAAACACGCCTAGAAGCACTCGCCACTGAAGATGCCCTCCGCAGTTGAGGGCGAAACGTCTGGTATCAACACCAACTATGGACCACGGCCACAGAACCCGGAATCACTCAACATTATGATTACCGGCCGTGAAAGCCTGCATTCAACAAATACAATTAATATTTATAATGTATTTTGATTTACTCTAAATTTAACGAATTAAATATATAATATGTACAATATATATAAAAAACGAGGAAAAGATTAATGACATAGTATAAAATTATATAAATAGAGAAAAATTAATTATTAGACAACAGGTAACTGTATAAGCGTGACTTAAAGGTTCCAAGTGTGCGGCAACCCCTGATATCTTGAGGAAGGAGATTCCAGGAGCGGGCAGAGGCTACTGTGAAGGAAGTAGAATAGGAGGAAGTGCTATGAAGAGGAATTGTTAGCAGACTGCTATCTTGTGATCTAGTGTCAATATTGTGGTAAGAGGATAACTTCTCAAATCTGGACGCCAGGTAAGTAGGGATGTAGGAATTCAAAAGCTTGAAAAGTAGTGAAAGGGAGTGCAATTTACGTCTGTCAGTAAGACGGAGCCAAGAGAGGTTATTAAAGTGTTCGGAAATATGGTCATAACGGCGGATATTGAAAATGAATCGAACGCAAGCAGTCGCTGCGACAAGTCATAGTTTAGATCATTATATATAATGTCACAATAATCGAAGTGTGGTAACACAAGATTCTGCACAAGGATTTGTTTTAACGAAACTGGGAGAAAATTCTTTAAACGTCTAAGATAATGTAAGATGGAGAAAGTCTTTTTACATATGTGTTTCACTTGTGTTTGCCAGGTTAAATTTGCGTCTAGATGTAGTCCAAGATCTATTACTGAAGAAGAATAAGGGATAATTATATTATTTATAGTAATGTTTGGAAGTGTAGATATGTCAAAGGTTGTTAGCAGTCTTTGTTGTCCCATTAGAATTACTTGTGACTTGTTAGGATTTAGATTTAGACCGAGACTTGAAGACCAGTTAAAGATGGATATGAGATCGTCATTCATTTTTGTCAAGCTGTTATAGAGAGAATGAGGAGGTGAATGTAGGTCGCTTCTGTTCCCGATAGTACACTGCATAATTATCTGATTATACGTAAATGTATGCGCAAATGAATGAACTAAGCAAATAACTTGGAAAGGATGTATTTTGCAATTCTCGAACCAAGTTCCTTTCGTGACTGACCGGGCGAATTCCGGGTGTCCTCTTCTACAATTGAATACTGGGTATAACTTGCTCCGCCATATTACGGGAGTGAGGCGAGCATTGCATTGAGGGCACTCCTTTCTTGTTCTTAAAAGCCCTTCATCAAACAGGAATTGAATACATTCTTTATGATCAACTAGATCTAGAGTTACGGCTAAGCTGATGAATCTAGGCATTATTAAATGAATTTCGTTTTATAACCAGGAACACACTTTACAAACCGGAAACACACTTTATACTACAAATTTACACCGGCAACACACTTCACACTACAAAGTTGGTTCATAAACTGGAATGGACAGGGAACGTGATGGTGAACAGTTGTGGATTCATCTGGGATTACTGTGTCAATGTTGGTCATACTGATTTCACATACATATACCACCAACTGCTGGAGGTTGCATTTATCTACCTGGGATCACATGGAGCACTAGAACATGCGCACTGCGATTCTATAGAACTTAGAAGAATTTTCTTGCGACGCTAAGTGTAGCATATCCGTTTTTGGTTTCTTTTAAAATCTCAATTTGTTCCAGTAATTTTATTTTTGCTTTGTCTCTATCCTTGTGAGCGTGTTGTCAAAATTTAACATACCGGTACAATGTTTTGTCTGAATAATATATTTAACATCATTTGATTTTCTGATAAAGTTTCCAACAACTGCCGCTAAAAATGTTTCTAAGTCTGAGGCAGACACTACGTTCATGCACCAGCAGATGAAAGTGCATACAATTTTAAATCATGCAATGCTGTCAATATACATAACGATGTTTGTATAATTTAATACAAAGTATTTTTAGGCCTAAAATAACCTAAAAGCTAACTCAATTTAAGTACTCTAATCTGTGAAAGTACAAAACATATTGGATGCATTTGAACAAAGAAATAAAATGGCTGGAAAAACAATATAGCTGCTACACCAAATGGTTTGTACAGTTAAATATTTCATTAAAATATAATGGAAAAATATTTAGAAAATTTTTAATGTAGGTTTTAAGTGATATTTCTACATGAGTTAGGAAAAACCGGGTAAGTCTTCAAAGTAATTTTTTACAGGAGAGCAAAAACTAGTTCAATGACTTACATCAAAGAGTGCATACATCGAAAATTCAAAGCTTAATATCACCGTCACTATTCGCTTGACGACTTACCCGTTTTTACCGAACGTGCATCGGACCAAAAGCTATCGGGAGATGTTAATAACTCATTTTCGACCAAACGTTGACTTACCCGGTTTTTCCTAACTGGTGTAGATTTAATATCAGAAGAAATTAATCCGTGAAAGTAAAGTGAAATTAGAATGTGTGGAAACTAGAGCTTGATTTTCCTTCTGCATTATTAAAGTCTCTAAAGTGTCTTTTTTTCAATCAATTAATAAATGTAAGGTTACGTTGATTGAACCAGGTTCATCTGAAACAAAAATTAAAATATCAGTGTATCAGCTGCAATTTTTTTGCAACAAAACTAGGTATATTTATCTAAAATAAAATGAGGAAACCACCAAAATCTGACCATTAGGAGTAGGGGATGATCTGAAATCCATAATTTAAAAATATTGATGTTTCTTTTTTCACAATGTAACAATGATTTAATTAGCAAAAGAAAGATAAACCAACAAACTTCCTCTGATGTTTTTATTATTGATTCAGGTTTAAGGTTTCATAGCATTTGGCACGAGGGAATTACAACGTATATAAGAGAAAAATGTGTGTCTAGATCGCAACTTGCCTCAGTAGCTCAGTTGGTAGAGCATTGGCCCGGAAAGCCAAAGGTCCCATGTTCGAGTCTCGGTCTAGGCAAAAATTTTTCTCAGAAAAACTGCACTTAAAGTAGCGTGAAATATTTTCAAAGTCCCATAGAACAACAGTGCACATGCGCCACAGTTCATAGAGCCAGCGAAAACCCTCAATCGAACCACATTGATTATCATCCTCGATTACTCTCCATCGTTATGAAATTTAAATGACCAATATTTGCAATAAATCCCAAATCTATGTTAAAAAAATATATTAATAATATTCAAATTACCAAACATTTATTAAAAATGTGTGTACACTTACTTATCACTCCCTAATGCTGATCCAACCAACGATAACCCAAAACAGCGATAGAAAAATCATAGACTAAGTAATATACTCTATGGAGAAAATAGCAGTTAGCATCACAATATTGTCTAACAGTGTCATAATATTGTGATTTGCATATTTAAATAAATACTTTAAAATTGTCTAATAATGTTATAAAAATTGTTTGAAAAAAAATATAATTATTAAACAATGTTAGTAAATACAGAAGAAGAGCTATAGTTTACAAGAATATAACTGAGCGCTAGTAGAAGTGCCGTTGAGCCTTTTTCTCTTGAAATACAATTTAAACTTCCAGTGTAAATTTAATTTGGTTAATTTATGCCAGTTCCCACGTGACTGTGTTATGTTGGCATGTGTGATAATTCTAGTGGTGTGGTTCCCGTTCCCATTGGACCAGATGTCAAAATTTTGGTAAATTGGAAAAGAATCTCTACAGGGTGATATAATAATTCCATGCACAGAATTAACAGTGAAAGACGTGTGGACAACTGGTTTCTCAAAACTGACTGTGGAATCAGCTGTGCGGCTCAGCGATGTCAACAGAGATGGAGCACTGGACGTTATTATTGGTCACGGCACAGGTTACCTCTTTATTTTCCCTCGCACGCAAAAAAAAAAAAAGAAAACATTTGCATAAACACCATTAATCCAAAAAAGTTAAGTTTTACAGACCAAGGATCATCTTACTTACTTATTAGCTTAGCCTCTCCTTTGTTAGACCAAGTTAATGTTGTTACACTTATTTCCATACAGATGTCATGGGTGATCGAATGAGACATCTAGTAGGCAACTAAGGTATTACTTGGATGATGATGGTTGGTAAATTTTGCTCACAGGACTTGTTTTTCAGACTTAAGTTCTTTTACGAGCCTGGAAATCTTGAAACCCACAGCTTAAAGTCCCTGCAGGAGGACTTGTTCCTTGGATTTTTTCATCCTGAAACATCCATTGACCCTAGCCTGGTTTGAACCTGACTCTCGAGACCAGAGACAAGGAAAAATCAGTAAACCACCTGGGCTGATGCATTCATGTAATGAGATGCGTACATGTTAAGTTTTGAAATGTGTGGACATAATTTGTTTCTCTTGCAAAAAAAAATATTGATGAGAAAATTAATAGCTTTACCGTCTCTGTTTGTTACACGTGTTAATACCTTTATTTCACACTTAGTAGCTAATAACTAGAGGCAGGCAAAAATGCACTAAAAATCATTAATAAAGGCACTAAAATATTCAAAATAGGCTCTTACAAAAATTGGACAACAACATAACTTTTTACAGTCTTACATTAAGAATATAAACCTATGCTATCAACAGCATGCCAAGATATCAGATATGCTTTTGGAATTTGTTTTGCCTTTTTACAAAGAGCAGAACCCTCTTTGTCAATCAGCAATGTTTGTATTGAAAAGAAGCAAAGATCTTTTCTCCAAGCCTTAGAGCCGGAGCATAATACAATGGCACATAGCTTAGGGCAATTTCGCTTTACGGAAATGCATGAGGTGGAAAAGTACAATACTTACCTAATGGGAGTGCATTGAGGGGGAAACCATCTATCTGCTAGGTTATTGGGTACCCTTTCCCTAAAATATTCTAAGGGAATTTATAAAAAGAACACTTGAAGACTTCTATGAAATGATTGTGCTATGAAGTTTGTCCATTTCAATTGATTTCATTGAAATACTGAGTTAATTTCGAGAAAAAATTGCAAATAGGCATTTATAGGCATCATAAGCTGAAATAGGCATTTATAGGCAAAATGAACTTCATGGAAAACAACTCTAGGGTCGTTGGTATGAACTTATATGAAGTCACTTTTACAATATCTATAATAAATAACTATAGGTATTTTCCCTAACATCCGATCTCTACTAATAACACTATGAGGTTTTATGCACCTCTGCGCGTGTAATATAAGGTAACACCTCCACATGTGTTAATCACAGACGTAGGGGTGACATGTGGTCAGTATGCTGGATCCCCCAGCTGTTATAGCTGGTTTTCTCAACCTGGAGCAACTGCTTATTGTAGCTATCCAAATGCCTCACAATGCTGGTCCCATACTGACCTATTTTCCATGAACAAATTTCTTCCCCCTTGAAACTTTGTGCCACGGCATCTTGCCTACAGTGCGGGATGAACACTTTTATTGTGAAGGAAAAAAAGGTTAACCCATTCGCTTCAGGTTTTAAATGCTCAGTGCATTTTCCCACAAACCAGATTTAAGTTACCATAAATTGTATTGTCTATTTTCAGACATTCAAAACAAACGAAAGATAATGGTACTTGAGATTACAATAAGGGTGATGGAAAATACATATCCCTCTACTATTCATAAATGTTAACAGAATATTACCCTGCAAAGAGATATACAAAATATTACAAAATATATATGAGCAGAATTAAGCGAGTGTACCACGTCTTCTGAGTTGAAGGCCATTTAACTGCTGGCGAGTCTACCTCGTCTTTTGAGGCGAATGGGTTAAGTCATTCATTTTTTCATGAATTTTTTATGTTGTAATAACATAAATCCATAAATTTGAAAACAGAACCCATTGGATGTGATGGAAAATTTTATTTTTTCAAAACTTGCATCGAGGATATTTTACTTCACTTAACTCAATTTTGACAAAAGAAGAATGGACTCATGTTGTTTATGCAACAATCAATTGTTCCTATGTAATCATACATATCACATTCACTTGTTTATTATGAATGTATGAGTGAATTGTGTATTTTATTTTAAATGTTTTTTGTTGTTTCGGAGGTGGCTCTGGCATTGAGTTGGTCACTCGACCAGAGATGCTCTCCATGTCCATGTGTGTGTGATCCAGAGTTAAAAATCGCCTCCCAACACGGGGCACATACAAATATAGATGTTAAGAAATTACATATTTTTTGTTGTTTCCTTGCCTTAACTCCATCAGGTAAAATAAACTATTATTATTTAAAAGCAGCAGAAGGAAAATATCTCCTTTATGAGATCGTAAAACAGGCCATTTGTCCTAACAATTGTGTGGATGAAGAAGAAGAAAATTCAAACACTAAATTGATGATTACCAGTAATATTTTCAACTCAGTAAACCTGATACAGCACGGGGCACTGTCATGGGGCCGTTTTCATATATTAAATTATGTATAAATTAAACTGGGTAGAAGATGTAAAAAGAATGGATAATCCAAGAATTCCAAAAATGATGATGCAATATAAACCCAAAGGACATTTGCTAGATGAGGCTGAAACAGGTCTACAAAGGCCTAATTCGTGATGGATGAGGATGATGAAATTATGTATTTGCCTCGGCAATACACATTAAGTTTTTTAGGATTGATGGACTCTGTCTTCGTCCCCACGTCAGTTTCAATGAAGCTGACAGGCAGCACAATAGCTGCCATACTGTGCTGTCCATCTTGTTTTGCTTTTTGGCTTTAATACCAATTGTAGCAATACGTTAGGTCTGTAATGAAACTATCAAGTTCCACTGCTAAGTGATTGAAAACATAAACAAACAAACAAACAAGGCTTCAGCAGACTTCGGTAAGTGCTCGCAATCCAGTCCCAAACATGAACCATTGTTTTCTCACCTCAAACATTTTGGCACGTGGTGGGTGGAATGACCTTACAATTAAATTATTTTCCCTCAGGAAGTTCATTATTTTGTTGGTGTTGACGCCTCAGGTTGGCTGCCTTGAGTGGTTGGCGGGAGTTGTCAATGTTGGCCAACCTGAGTCCTCTCGTGGTTTGAACCGCGTGGCGTACGCACCTTTCCTTGTGCTTGTGGAGCTCCTAGCGAGCGGTCGTGTGTGTGTGTGTCTCGTAGATGGCGGACGTGTTTAGTGGTGCGCCTCTGCACATAGTGTTTAAGCATCTACACGAGCACATAAATAACTGTGAGTGATAAATTAAGGCTGAAATCAATAGCCACACATTATAAGCATTATTAAGTGAATTAGAAGAGGGACGCTCTGTGTAAGTACTTTGTGAGAGAACTGAAAGCGACGAGAGCACGTGGTAAACTTACTGAACAAGACGTGAGCACGTGTAAATTACTTGTTTAAATATAGTCTTATCTTCACTTGTTTAATTATTTGTGTCACAGCATTTCCTAAAATACAGTCCACTTTCCAGAGAGAAGAACTTTATCGCTATTTACAGGTTAGAAATAAAGCTCAGTGAACAATTACCTGTATGTGTAGTAGGTATTTATTATGGGTTGTAAGGGGTAGTGACGTGTGTATAACCTCTCCTACCCAATTCTCATCCTCACCTTCTCGTGGTACAACCTGTTTTCACAAACGAGGCTCTGAGGACCGAGTCACGGCGGTATAACCGTTCCATCAGGTACTGAGTAAATGCGGTATCCTAATGTCTGTCCAGAGACTAAAAGGTAGCAGCCCTACCACTGGACTACTTAGCGTCGGGCCAGTAACCTGTCCTAAGGAACTTCAAAACTACTTTCAAGTCTCAACACGAAAAAGCCAGAAGGAATTGAAATATGACGACCCACAGCAAAGAAATATGGTTAAAAGAAAACGGCACAATGATATTGTAAGATATGCAACCTGGAATGTCCGAAGCATCCATGAAAAAGAAGAGGAACTAGACAGTATATTTAAAAATAGAAACATTGATTTGCAGTAACTACAGAAACTAAGAAGAAACTTAAAGGAACGAAAGAAACACAAAATTATGTACAAATATATAGCGGTGTCGACAGGAAAACCCATGGACAAGCTGGAGTAATGATTTGGATTAATAAACCATAAGAAATAAAATTCAACACTACACTTACTGGAATGAAAGAATATTAGAGCTTCGACTGAAAATAAATAGAGGTAATTTGACAGTTCTTGGTGTATATGCACCAGAGGAAGGCCGTGAAGAAGACAATGAAGAATTTTATAAAATATTACAAGAAATTTATAGCAAAATTAATAGAAATGATTACATTCTCATAATAGGAGATTTAAATGCCAGAGTGGGCAATGCTCAAGTCAACAATAATATTGGAACATTTGGCGACCAACCAGCAATAGGAATGGGACAAGATTAACAGATTTTGCTATCTACAATGAACTGAAAATAACGAATACCTTTTACAATCATAGAAACATACATAAATATACCTGGCATCGTCAGGACTCAAAATCAATCATTGATTATTTCATTGCAAATAATAAGATTTTAAATTGTTTCTCGATGTCAGAGCCTACAGAGGATATGATATTGGTTCAGATCACTACCTAGTAGAAGCAAGAATAAGATTTCCACCAAGATGGTTAAAAAAGAAGAAACAACAACAGAGCATAGAACAAAAGTACAAGGTAAAATTATTTTATGATGACAGCATTAAATGGTTATATTCGAGAAGAATTCAGCATATATGGCTACAACTCCAGAAAGTAATGATGTCGAAGAAGAATGGAAAAACATTAAAATGATAATTCAAAATGCAGCTAATGAAACTTTAGGAAAAGTAAATATACAACAAAGAAGAAATAGAACTCTAAAAATCTGGGATGATCAAATAAAACAATTGATTGAAGAAAAAAATGCAGCTTATAAAAAATATTTGAACACAAAGAAAGTAGAAAATGAAATAGAGTTCAAACGCTGTAGAGCTATTGTTAAGAGGAAATCAGAAAGAGACATAGGAAAACATGGTTAAATTTTGTTTACACATTTAGAATCAGATTTGCATAAGCTCCAACCTAATGCCTTCAAAATATTAAAACATTTGAATAAAGATATTAAAGAATCTACCAAAATTAATTGCGGAGTAACAAAAGAAGATTTTTTCAATTATTATAAAAGTCTTTGGACTGACAATAGCTATGAAGATACAATTTTCCGAAATAATAATGAGACAGATTCCATAATATCATTGGAAGAATTGAACAATAGTTTAAAGAAATTAAAAATGGGAAGGCAACTGGCACAGATGGCTTGAATTCTGAATTGTACAAATATGCAGGCAAACAGTTCCATGAAAGACTGTTGTCCTTCTTTAATAATGTATTCAAAAATGCAGATATACCACAAGAATGGAAGACAAGCATTGTTATACCCCTGTTCAAGAAAGGAGACAAGAGAAAAATGGACAACTATAGGGGAATCAGTTTGTTAAACACATGCTACAAATTTATGCAGACATTTTAAATGGAAAATTGAAAAGTTTCAGTGAAACATTCCTTATGGAATGTCAAAATGGATTTAGGAAAGGACGATCTTGTATTGATTCAGCATTTTCTGTTAAACTATTGCTTGAAAAAAGAAGAGAATTCAACTTAGAAACACATTTTGCTTTCATAGATTTTGAAAAAGCATTCGACACAGTCAAGAGATCAAACTCTTAAATATATTGGAAGACAGAAATATACCAAATTTACTTCGGCAGAACATACAAAATATTTACAAAGACAACACCATAAAGATTAATTAAATAACAATTTTCTGAAGAAGGAATTATATAATCGTGGTGTGAGACAAGGCTGCCCCGCTATCCCCAACACTGTTTGCAATTTATATCAATGAAGTAATATGTTGCTGGAACAAAACATATAAATTTGGAATAAGAATATCAGAAAATAGAAAATTAAACACCCTACTGTTTGCAGATGACCAAATAATAATAGCAAATTCCGAAGATAATCTACAGAAAGGTCTGTATGAACTTAACAAAATTACAGAAGAATATGGATTAAAGATATCTACAGAAAAAACAAAAATTATGGCATTTCAAGGTGTAGATCCTGTCAGAAGTAAAATTGTACTGGACAATAAAATTTTGGAGCATGTGAATAATTTTACATATCTAGGATGCAATATCTCATATGAAGAAGAAAAGGATGTAAATGCAAAAATATCTAAATTTTTAAGAATTTTAGGGTTAATAAATTCTATCTTCAAGCCACAGTTAGTCCAAAAGCATTCAAGACTGAAAGTGTATAAAACACTGGCTCTTCCAACTCTTTGTATGGTAGCGAAGTATGGACGTTGAAACAGAAGGATATACAGAGACTTAGATCTGCTGAAATGAGATATCTTCGGAGGACTGCAGGATACACACTACTAGATCACAAAAAAATGAAGACATCTTAGAAGAATTACACATGGAATCTTTAGAAAACAAAATTTCTGATTATAAGTCAAGATGGATACAACATGTTCATCGAATGGAAGATCACAGAATACCCAAACTAATGTTAAGATATCAACCTGCAGGAAGAAGAAGACCAGGACGTCCACTCAAAAGACTTCTGGATGGTGTTTCTCTTGAGGCCGAAACAGGTCAACAAATGGCCTAAATTCGTGAATGTACTATGATGATGATGATGTATTTATTATTATTCTGCTACATATTTTTGGTCCTCCGGGCCGGATATAACAGTCGCCTTGTGAAAAATCGTGATATTGTGACACAAAAAGTATTACTTACGTGAAGAACTATATTAAACAAGAAACAGTGAAAGCGTTACCACGTGGTGTGTTTCGGTTATCAACTAGTGGAACCGCGACCCCTCGCAGATCTTCGAGTGAGCTATCCTTTGATATTCAACGTTGCTGTGACCTTCTAGCAGCGTGGTGTCCCATTCTAGAGTACCACAGATGTCTGGTCTTATTGGAAATCCTAGTAGAGACCTAAAGATAAGTACTACTGCATGCTTGTATCTCCTATCTTAGAGCTGATATCCTACCTCATTCAGTATTGAGTCGAGCTGACATGATATTTTCAAATTTCCATATTATTTGTGTGATTTATATATATATTTTAATTATTTTATAAAATAATTTTGTGTTATAGTGTTCGGTAATTTGTTATTTATCAAAATGTCATTTGAAAGTGAGGCAAAGGCTATCCAAAGCGAGGCATTCTTAAAAGAAGCCTTACTAATTTGGAAAATTATATCAATAGTGAAACCATTTCCCTAAACACCCTGTAGCTAGACAAAGTAAGCTAGGAGATATTGGGGAACAGTTTGAGGCAGTTAGGAATTTCCTTAGAGCTTGAGTAGACCCAAAGCCAGGTCAGGAATCAATGCAAGGGATCATGAGGATTTTGAAAATGAATATTATGAGTTTGTGTGGCAAGGTGCAGGATTTAATAGAAGTCTTCAAAAAACCTACAGATAGTCATGGTTTTGATGAGTCACGTGCATCTAGTAGATCGAGTTGTAGTTTTAAGTTTACCGGCTATTCAGATTCCCCATTTCCAAG
>JASPKZ010003703.1:0-39359 GCA_030220185.1 Diploptera punctata | reverse complement strand
TTGGCATCAGGGTGACTAAATCAGCTATAGCGGTTGTGGGACCCGACATGCTGACTACATGTCTCTCCTATGTTTGTTGGATGATCTTCCACCTCTATGGTTAACACATATGGAGGTGAAGCGAAGACCTTTTATGCCTGTGGTGACATGATGTTAGTTTACAGACTAAAGTCTCAGGATTTTTTATTTTACAAAAGATAATTGGCAGGTAAATGGAGAAGATTCAAAAGTGACCTACATGGCCTATATGGAAAATTCAGATTATATATGTGTACTTAAGTCTCGGAATCTGCGGTAGACAGGACATGTGGCAAGAAGAGGGATTGAATGCGTTTATAGGCTATAGAAATACCTCGACAAAAAATGAGATGGAAAAATAACACTGTTCCTGATTATACTTACTGACTTACTCACTGGCACTATCGAACCCGTAGGTTCATAGCCGCCGGACATAAGCTCTCCATTCATTCCTATCCTGAGGTAATGCTTTCCAATCATTCCCTTTTATAATCTACTTTCCTCAAATCATAGTTAATGTTATTCTTCCACCGTCATTCTTAGTCTACGAAGTGGGGCGTTTTCCCTCTGGCTTTCCTACAAGAAGCTTCATACAAGTCTTTCATCTCCCCCTCCGTTCAATATGTCCTGCCCATCGCAGTCTAACGAGATTTAACTCTTCTCATTATATCTGGATTCCTATAAAGATCATGTAGTTATTTTTTATGTATTCCGCCTCCATTCACCTCTTTGTTCATCTCCTTTGGTCCACAAATTTTCCTAATTAGGCCTACTTTATTCTCAAATACTTCTAAACTCCTTTCATCCCCTAAATAAAAGTTCATATTTCTAATACATATAAAGTAAACCTTAAAGGTCTGTATCTCTGACCCTGAATTAGAATGTAAGAACAAATCCTTCTGAGGGGTTTTTTACACAGGTCCCAATTCTGAAGGTTTCAGGGCTGTAAAAGAACCCCAAGCTTTTATTAATTTCTCTGAACAATTTCTTGAACTAACAAATGCTCGTGCTCCCCGATTTCCTTCTCTCATTCCACATTCGTGCCACTTGTCCTGCCAGTCGTATTCTGCTAGACTTAACTATTACTATTATATCCAGTTTACTATAACGATCATGTAGCTCTGCTAGGTACGTTTCTCCATTCTCCTGTCTGTTCAGCTCCCTTTTGTACAAAAATATTACTAAGAATGTATACCCATATAGGTCCATACTAGTTATCGTTTTTTGCTCCCTGTGAAATAAGAGCCCAGGTTTCTGCATCTATTTAATACCTTTTACATAAAAGAATAGGCCCAATAGTAGTTTCAAGTAATAATACCACTCAGACGAGGCGCAGAAAGTTGTTTGTAGTGTGAAATGAAACAGGAAAGAATATAGTTTTACTTGTGTTAATGAGCGAATATCTTTCTTTGTTTGTTTCTATGCCAACAATAATAACATATCTGGCATCTCTTTCATTTAACATGAGTTTTGTTTTTGTCATAGTTAGTTAAAGTCTAAATCAACACCTTCAAAACACACTAAAACTACCAAAAAATAATGTTATTTTTTTACTGTTCACTTTTTTAAAACAGACTTTCCTCTTTACAACACTTCGCCACTAATTCCTGAGATTCCTATCTCTTCAATGTCCTTCTTCCATACCCCTCTTCATCATAGTAATATATTTATTCCCTCATACCATATTCTTCTGCTTTTGCTCCCTCTTCCTTCTTCATGGTACCATCCTATTTAGCACCCGTGTAGGCCACATTTCTGCCGACATCCGTTTGTACTTGTCCATCCCAACCTAAAGCTCTCTTTTGACATCCTATCGACAACAGTTTGTGTGCATCCACAAATCTTGTCTATAGTATGTATTTTTTTACTATTAGATATGAAAGTTTCCTAAGCATACAATACTAGTATCCAGCATAGCTTCAATGAGAGCATACTTTTTTGGAAAAAGAACGAATTAACAATTACCTAATTGATTTAATATAATAAGATATGAAGTCCAAAGATAAAGTGTTAAGGACGAGATAGAAAGTTGTTATGAAACGGAGATATTTGGAAGATTTAAATTGGATATAGGCCTATGGTGAGGAGGTAGTAGACATTAAAATAAAAAAAAGGCTTGAAATAAAAAATAAAATGTAAATCAGGTTTAAAATATTTAATAATCATTTTAAGGTACATCCGATTAAAAATGCGGTATTTAGTCTTACAATATTGTTTAGGTCATTAATATAAAAAAGCTCATGATCTTCAAAAATATGTAAACTTTCATATTTCATTCTAATAATTCGTTGCCATACAAAACTATTTACAAATATAAGGAAATGAGACTTTTATAAAAGAAAGTATTATGTTACGGCGAGCACCTCGGTGTATGACAGGAAACGAACGAGAAACAAACCAGGTGGGGAGCTAGTATAACTTCAGGGAATAAATCGTATAGGGTACATTATTCCAAAAAAAAATAATCTTCAAGCTGCCATCTCGAGACATACTGTTTTTAATAATGTAGGTAGTAAGATGTTTTAAAAATGTATAATACTTCTGTCTGAACACACGCTCACCGGACCACTGATTTCACTTCAACCACATTACGTCTACATCGAGTTGTTCAGCTAAGCATGTAACTGTGTATATTATAGAAATTATTTTAGTTTTAAACATATATTGACAAAAATATAATATTACAGTATTAATTTTGTAGGCGTTGAACAATTTCACTTTAATCTTAATAAAAAAGTAATAATGCTAAATACTTCCATGGCGAGAAGGCCTTAAATTCCCTTGGTCTACCTGCCGGCTGCTAGCGTCAATTCCAGATGTGTTAATCACTAGATAAACGATCATCGAATCAGTGTAGAGGAGACATTATATGACTTTGCTCAGGACTGCATCAATTGTAGAATAATACGAGGAGATACAGGCGATGATTTCGTTTGTGTATTTTGATTACAAACTTCAGGATTGAACAAATCATATTCCAGGAGTCCATATCTTCTATCTCATTTCTCACTGACGATGGTACATGTGATTGAGGTTGCACCTCAAACATACAAGATGGCCGTTGTTGCTGATCATAAGATGTGACAGTCGCACTATTTGTATTGATTTCTTTAGTGGGATATGGAATGGCATCAACTGATTCCACTATTTTACTTAAATCTTCTGACTGTATCACAGGCACTTCCCGTGTTTGTCCCTGTAATGTTACCTGAACTTCAGGTGACGTAATTTAGTTCACAGTTTCAGTAACAGTTCCATCTTGTAAAATTAATTGATTGAAAAATTGTTGATGCATGTGTTTGTGCATTTGACAATATTTGTTGTTGATTTTGGATGATCTGATTTGGAATGTAAGATGTGACGTGATTTGAGCTCGAATTAATATTAATTAGAGGATTCGATACTGAAGAACTTGAATTTTTCGTTAAAGATTTTGCCTTGTTGAATGTTAGTTTATTGCGACGTGCTGACAAAGTAATATGGAACTTGCTTCCAGTTTAGAATGAACGTTACATGATATAGCTGGCCGATTTTTTGCAAAATTCTGAGGCAGTTGCCTGGAATTTAATTCAGGCTGATGACCAATGGTACCAGGAGATACTTGGTAGATTGTGGATTCGGGATATGGTGGGCAGATAACTAATCGTACAGTAATGATTTGGTTGGCTGATTCGGAATTTGGAGTTTCTGGAGAAGCATACGGATTGCTATTATAAATTGGGACTGCTGGAGAGGTATGCAGGACTATTTGTATTAGTGGAATAAAACTGGCAATTTGACAACGGGGATGGGCTAACTAATGGGGATGATTCTGAAATTGTTATGTAAGGATACGAAGGGGAGGTTCGGGGTTGAGGATTTGTGCTGGACGGTGATTCTGAACGACTAACTCGAGATTCCATCTTCTTCTTCTTCATTCTTCTGTTCTGAAACCATATGTTGATCTGACGTTCCGACAAATTCATCTCTGATGCAATTGAGGTGCAACGTTTAGGGGCATATATGGTTGTTTCTTTCAAATTCCTCTTCCATTTTTATCAGCTGATTACTCGTGAAGACGGCCCTGGTTCTTTTAGCACCACTTGGCTTGGACCTACCTGAAATATTAGTAATTGTATAAAATTGATTATTTACAAATAATAAATTTAATTACGGTGTAATAAATTTTATTAAACAATTAGCTATTAATAATAACTACGACCCTAAAATTATAAATTATTTAATTAAGAAAATTCATTACAAAAAAGCAATTAACAAAGTTTTTCCCCTACCCAAAGAAAACATAATAGAAATATGTCATAATGTCATACATAGGCCCACTTTCAAATAACATATCTAAACACTTTAAAAAGTTGAACATTAATGTGGCATTTAAAACTAATAAAACTTTATAAAATATAATAAAAAACAATGAAACCAAAATAAAAATGAAAAATTATCAGGTGTTATATAAATTGAATTGTGGTACATGTGACAATGTCTATATAGGACAAACTCGTAGATCTTTTATCTCTCGGATAAAGAAACAAATGAGAGCATAGAACAGAAATTTAGAAAATTCAAATTATGCTAACCACCTATTCCAATTTAATCATTGTTTCGATCCAAATTTTGAAATTTTACATGTTTGTGATAAGGGTAAGAAGTTGGACTTTTGGAGGCTGTA
Source organism: Diploptera punctata (assembly GCA_030220185.1). NCBI lineage: Eukaryota > Metazoa > Arthropoda > Insecta > Blattodea > Blaberidae > Diploptera > Diploptera punctata. The sequence continues at coordinate 34,675 of JASPKZ010003703.1, read as the reverse complement.
GAAATTAATAAATTTAAAATGTAGTAATATACTGTTAAATTCTTAACTTTATTTGAATGAATCCCGTTTGTTAAGTTAAAAAAATTAAATAAATATTGTTGTATTGTTGCTTAGATCAGTTGTAACACAATTCATAATTTGTTAACATGTCTGAAGAAGGTACGGTGTACCGAAACAGCTGTCAATGAATTATATCTTAATAAATATGAAAATCGAATAAAAGTAAGTTTTATTTTTTTAAATTTATAAATATGGATTTTCATCAAGTAAACACCAATTCATTTCATTAAAATTACTAAGCATTTGAAGAACCTCCAGGCAAATTTTTTCAATCTGCTTTATATAACTTAATTTCAAAAAAGACAACCTAATTATTATAACTAACTCACTAGAACTATCGAACCCATAGGTTCATGATCTCGCGGACATAATCTCTCAATAAATCCCTTCCAGAGCTATTAGTTACCAGTCATATCCTGTATAATCCACTTCTTTCCAATAATGGTTAATGCTATTCTCTCGCCTCATTCTTAGTTATTATTCCCTCTGGTTTTCCCCGAAAGAAGGTTAACTTGCCTTTGTTTCATTCCCATTTCGTGCCACATGCCCTGCCCAGCCCATCGCAGTGTGCAAGACTTCACTTCTTATTAGGCCTATATCTGATTTCCTATAAAGACCACGTAGTTCAACGTTATGAAGTCTTTTCAATTCGCCTGTCTCTTCATCATTCTATGGTCAAAGAATTTTCGTAAGAACATTATTTTAATTAATCAATTGAGTTGGTGTTTACTAGATGAAAATCCATATTTAGTAATAAAATAAAAATTAAACGTAGTTTTATATGATTTTCAAATTTATTATATAATTCAGTGACAGGTGTTTCGGTACACTGTACCTTCTTCAAACATGTTAACAAATTATGAATTGTGTTCCAACTGATCTAAGCTACAGTACAACAATATTTATTTAAATTTTTAAAATTTAACAAAGGGGATTCATTCAAATCAAGTTGAGAATTTCACAGTGTGTTACTACTTTTCAATTTATTTATTTCTACGGCCTCCAAAAGATCTAACTTCTTACCCTTATCACAAACATGTAAAATTTCAAATTTGGATCGGAACAATGATTAAAATTGGTAATAGGGTGGTTTGCATATTTTGAATATTCTAAATTTCTGTTATATGCTCTCATGTGTTCCTTTATCCGAGAGATAAAAGTCTACCAGTTTCTCCTATATAGACATTGTCACATGTGCCACACTTCAATTTATGTACACCTGATAATTTTTATTTATTTTTTATTTTGGTTTTATTGTTTTAATTTGCGTATTATTCAAAATTTTCAATGTGCAAACGTTACCAAACGCTAACTAGCTAAACAATTAAATGTTTGGTAGTATTGAACCGGGAGGTTCGTGTCCGTGCTGATATAATCTCTTCATGTACTTCTATCCCGAGGTAACGATTCCCGATCAACTTTTTTTAGAATTGCTAAAAAAATTACCACTCCTAGCAAATAGTCTTATTATTCTACCAGTTATAATATATGGATGCGAAACATGGACCCTTACTTTAAGGCAGAAAAGGATAATACGAGTATTTGAGAATAAAGTTTTGAATGGAGAAGACTACTTAACAGTGAACTACATGGTCATTTAGGAAGCCAGATATAATAAGAATAGTTAAGTCTCATAGACTGCGATGAGCAGGACGTATGGCACGAATGCTGATTGAAAGACGTGCATGGAAGCTTCTTGTAGGAAAACCAGAGGGAAAACGCCCAGTTGTTAGACCAAGAATCAGTTTGGAGAATAGCATTAACAACGATATAAGAGAAGTAGATTATACAGGTAAAGATTGGGAAACATTAGCTCAGGATAGGAATGTATGGAAAGCTTGTGTCTGCGCGGCCATGAACGTCCGTGTTAATTAGTGCCAGTAAGCTTGTTAGCAAATATTCTAAGATTAATATTGTGCACATATTAAAATAAAGTATAAAAATAAATAGGCCTATAATACAAAGATATTATTTTTTTACTGCTGGTGCGACAGGCCTAGAAGGCTCTTAGCGTACCAGCCGGCTGCTGGCCTCACATCCACATGTGTCAATTACAGATGTGATCATCAGCCAGTGTAGGGGTGACATGTGGTCAGCATGTCGTGTCCCCCAGCCGTTATATTTGGTTTTCTCAACGTGGAGCCGCTACTTATTGTAGCTACCCAAATACTTCACGATGCTGGGTGCGCACCGGTCCCATACTGACCGAAATACCGTGAGAAAATTTCTTCCCCCATGGAGACTCGAACCAGCGCAAGTCCCGTAGCTCTCTATGCCAAGGCTTCCTGCCTTAACCACTCGGCTACGGCGCGGGAACACAAAGATATTCAAAATAGAACTCAATTTAGAAGAAAAAAGTAAAATATTAAAATGGAAATAATAACCAAACTAATGTAATACGTGAAATTAAATGTGAAAGGAAATAAAATAAAAAATAAATAAATTTCATTTAACAGTACCTCCAATTTTTTTTTTGCAATTTTGCACTTTTCCGACGGGTTTCTCCTCCTGCGAATTCTGGGATGAATTTATCTCTACGACTGATAATGGAAGCAGGCTCGTGCTATCTGGCAGTACCATCTGTTGCTGCTGCTGCTGCTGCTGTTGATACTGGTATGGACTAAGTTGGTTACGATGTTGAAAATTCGGTATGTATCCAAACATGTTGATATAACTTGCGCCATCATCTATACCGCATGTTGCGTCGGAATACATTGTAAGGTTCGGCTGCATTGTCCAGAAGTGTCTGCTACCTGAATTTCGTACTGAGACTGATTACTAAAGGTAATGTCATTCACCCCTCTCCTAAGCCCAAACCCTATGGCGACATCATCAGAATGTGAATTGCTCTTTTTATTTACGTATGGGAGGGATAAAATACCTTTAGTCAAACTTCATATCTCAGGAATCTTCGTTTTCATATTGTAGATTTACTAGCAGGTGAGGTTTTCACTCAGATTGTACCTTCACTTGTCAACAGAAATCCAGTAACCTGAAAATAGGTAACACTACAATTGACCTGTATGGACAGTAATGTTGTCATTTCATGTTTAATAGAGTATTTTTCTGCAGTGCTAATGAACTTTGAAACATCACATTTTTATGAACTGTTATTCTCCCAGTTATGTTATTATTGCCTCACTCAGATGGTTAACAGTTTATATAAAAGCGGGTGCCGCGCGGCAATATTTGACATGCGATGTTGTCACGTTTCTCATAGCGCTATGGGCGTTTATTACACAAGGACAGAATACTTACTTACTTACTTACTCACTGGGACTATCGAACCCGTAGGTTCATGGCCGCGCGGACATAAGCCTTCCATACATCCCTATGCTGAGCTAATCCTTTCCAATCATTCCCTGTATAATCTACTTCCCTCAAATCATAGTTAATTTTATTCTCCCACCTCATTCTTGGACTACCAACTGAGCGTTTTCTCTCTGGCTTTCCTACAAGAAGCTTCCATGCAAGTCTTTCATTCCCCATACGTGCAACATGTCCTGCCCATCGCAGTCTACGAGACTTGACTGTTCTTATTATATCTGGCTTCCTACAAAGACCATGTAGTTCATTGTTATGTAGTCTTCTCCATTCACCTGTCTGTTCATCTCTCTTTGGTCCAAAAATTTTCTTAAGTACTTTATTCTCAAATACCTGTAATCTGTTTCCTCCCTTAAAACAAGAGTCCATGTTTCGCACCCAAATAATATAACTGGTAGAATAGTTGTTCAAGGACAGAATACATTGATTTTATTTAAGTTATATTTTCAATTTTTATGATATTATTTGGTATTGTTAACTTTTAAAATTAAAATTATATACGTCTTTATTTATTAAATAATTTAATTTCAACATTATATAGCTTTTAGGTCTGCATAAATTTAATGTTCATACAAAATCATGCTGAAAATAGTTTATATTTATTATTGTTATTATTATTATTATTATTATTATTACTATTATTATTATTATTATTATTATTATTATTATTATTATTATTATTATTATTATTATTATTAACTGTTCGGTCTGAAATATTTTCCCATGGTCGCCACATGTTAAAATCATTTATATATTAAATTAAAACAAAACAAATAGAGGAACACTTGTAATAAATTGAATAAGTAATTGTTTTTTAGAGCTGTGATGCTGAAAGTTGGACAATATGTAAATTGAATTATTAATTTTATCATTGGATACAAATTTTAAAGATCCATGGCCTAAATACAGAGAAATTAGGCTACCTCAAATAACAAATAGGATAGAGAATTTTTTTATTTTGGAAGGCATTGGCCACTTCTAATCGGTGAGCTTCCTGATGTTGCTATAGTGACGAATGTTGATTATTGCCTTGTTTATTGACGTCTCTGACAAAATGAGGCATTTAAATGAGTTTGAAGAGTATCATGCTCTACACCTTTTACGACAAGGTCAATCTCTGCGACAAGTGGCTAGAGAGCTTGGGGTTTCTCCTTCCGTGGTGTCCAGGTTACGCAACAAGCACAGAGAGACAGGTCAGTATTGTAGAAGACGTGGCCAGGGCCGTAAATTTAAAACAAGCCCCAGGATGAGAGATACGTTGTTCTTTCTGCTCTTCGACAGCGTACAAAAACTGCAAAAGTCATGCAGAATGACCTTCATATGGCTTCCGGAATCCGGGTTTCAGACCAAACCATAAGGAACAGATTAAGGAAAGAGAATATTCGTCCAAAAAGGCCCGTTAAAAAATACGCTTAACAAATGGGCATAAGGCAGCAAGACGTACGTATGCTGAAAACAATGGTGATTGGAACCTGAACCAGTGGGAGTCTGTGCTCTTCTCGAACGAATCCAGGTATCGTCTTACACGTTGTGATGGTCGATTGAGGGTGTGGGGACGGCCAGGAGAAAGATTTTCTGCAGAGGCTGCACAGGAAATTAATAGATTCGGAGGAGGTTCCATAATGGTGTGGGCCGGAGTTATGTACAACAATCGTACGTACCTTGTACTTCTTCCCCAGCGACTGAATGCTGTCCGGTATATCGAGCACGTTCTGGAAGAGCATGTAGTACCTGCTGCCATTGGTGTAGGCCCTGGATTTCTGCTTATGCAGGATAATGCCAGAGCACATTCTGCGGCTGTCACCAGGGATTTCCAGAGGAGGAATGAAATTGAGGTAATGGAGTGGCCAGCGGTCAGCCCAGACTTCAACCCTATTGAACACTTGTGGGATCTTCTAGACAGGAAGGTCAGGAACCGACATCAAGCTCCACAAACTCTGCAGCAACTTGGAGATGCTCTGAAGGAGGAATGGGAGAATATCCCGCAAGAGGATATCCAGAATCTTATTGGGAGCATGCCACGAAGGTGCCAAAGTGTCATCGAATGTCGTGGAGGCCATACACGATACTAACTCTATATAACGAGTGTTTAACTTTGAAAAATAAGCACAAGATTCAATTGCTTACATAGCGGAATTATTTGAAAAGTTAATTGTCAGCGTTATTCATTTGTTTTTACTGACATGAGCAATAAATAAATAAATAAATAAATAACCACAAATAATGTACTTTATTAATTTCATGTTTGTACCTTTATCCAATGAAAAAATATTTGCATATTTCATAGTGTTCCTCTAATTGTTTTGAGCAGTGTATAATACGTAGATATTGTATTATTATTAGAGCTACATATCACAATAAATCACTGATAATTACACCATTAATGACGGTATAGAATTTTATAACTGGATCGACTGCTCCACGTTGCGATTATTAATTGAAATTGAGGGAAGAATAGCAATGTGGCAACATTCGTGGTAGCAGCAGTACTTGAGATCTTTGTATTTTAATAGCATATAACAGCTGCGGGAAAACAAAGTGAGCCGCTTGTTAAGCATCATAGTGAGGCGATAATATATAGACGAGAATCATGATGGAGTTTTACTTTAAGGGGAATATAAAAATTACAACTATTTGATAATAAATTTCTTGTGAAAATCTTGAATGCAACATGAACATTAATTATAAAGTTTGTCAAGAATTTTTTTAAATACTACCATGAATGAGTACAAGCCGTAGCGTAGTGGTTAAGGCAATACGCTACAAGTCGGACGGTTGAGGGTTCAAGTCCCGGGGGGTCAGGATTTTTAAACTGACCAAAACTTTCTAGCGGCGCTATGGCCCCGGGGTCGACACAGCCTATAACGGAAGTGAGTACCAGACGCTTGTTGCCGTCACGCAGTGCTGTCAACTCGGCTGACAACAAGTGCCGGTTGTCTATATAGAAAAAGTGGGGGCCTTAACCTCCTACTACCCCAAGGGCCTCCCGATGCCTGTAGTAGGATTACTTTACTTTAATTTAATTTGCTATCATGACATTAACCGAGTTCTTCAAATCTCCAGAAAATATTATTTTTTCTCCAAGCGCGACATGCCTACCAGTTACCTGCTGTGGCCTCGAGGTAGCGGGTTCGATCCCCAGTCGGGACAGTATTTCTGGGTGAGGTTTTTATCGGGGGTTTTCCTCACCTGTAAGACAAATGTCATGAAACCTTTAAGGCCCAAACCGTCCCCGAAATCATATGGCCATCATCATCCATATAATTATCATCATCCTTCATCGGTGTGGAAAACAACGGGAAGCTACCACACCTACAATTCCATAGTAAAATTGCAACCGTAGCATGAAAATGGTATGATTGCAGTGAAAGACATGTCTTTGGGCAGAATTACTATGGATGGATGTTAGGCCTATATGGATGCGAAACATGGACTCTTACTTTAAAGGAGGAAAGGAGATTACGAGTATTTGAGAATAAAGTTCTTAGGAAAATGTTTGGACCAAAGAGAGATGAACGGACATGTGAACTGAGAAGACTACTTAACAGTGAACTACATGGATTTTATAGGAAGCCAGATATAATAAGAACAGTTAAGTCTCGTAGACTATGATGGGCAGGACGAGTGCCACGATTGGGGAATGAAAAAGTGCTTGGAAGTTTCTTCTAGCAAAATCAAAAGGAAAACGCCCAGTTGGTAGACCAAGAATGAGGCGGGAGATTAACTTTAACTATGATTTAAGGGAAGTAGATTATACAGGGAAAGATTGGAAAACATTCGCCCAGGTTAATGATGTATGGAGAGCTTATGTCTGGGCGCTGATGAACCTACCGGTTCGATAGTGTCAGTGAGTGAGTGAGTGAGTGAGTTAGTTAGTTAGTTAGTTAGTTAGTTCGTTAGTTAGTTAGTTCTAAGATCCATACTGTACACAAATTAAAATAAAATATAAAGAGAAATAAAATACAAAAATAAATAAAATTCAAAATTGAGTTAATTTAAAAAAAATTAAATTCAAAATCAAATGGAAAGAAATAAAATACTAAAATTAAATGGGAAAGGAAATAAATTACAAAAATTAAATTATATTTAACAGTACCTCCATACATTCTACAATTTCCGACTTTTGCAACGGCTTTCTGAGAATTCTGGGGTGAGTTTCTCTCTGTGACTGATAATGGCAGTAGGCTCGTGCTATCAGGGGAACCATTTGTTGTTGCTGCTGTTGGCAAATTTTAAATGTCAAGAATCATGTTTTTTTTTTGGAATTGTAGATTTACTAGCAGATATGTCCTCATGCATAATTGAACCTTCATGATTCACTGGTCAAAAGAAATCCAGTAAATAGATAAGAGTACAATTGACCTGTTTGGACAATAAGTTTGTCAACCCATATCATGTATAATAGAGTATTTTTCTGCAGTGTTGGCATGCTAATGAACTTAGACACATGACTTTTTAATGAACTGTTTTTCTTCCAATTACGTTATATGCACGAGAATCATGATGGATTTTTACTTTAAGGGAGAAATGAAAAGTACAAGTATTTGGGAATGAAGTTCTTGTGAAAATGTTTGGACCAAAGAGAAATTAACGAACAGGCGAATGGAGAATACTATTTAACAGTGAGGGACATAAAAACTCCTGGCGCGACAGGCCTAGAAGGCCCTTAGCCTACCATCTGGCTACTGGCCTCACATCCACAAGTGTCAGTCACAGAGGTAGATGATCATCATCCAGTGTAGGGGTGACGTGTGGTCAGCATGTCGAGTCTCCCAGCCGTTATAGCTGGTTCCTCAACCTGGAGCCGCTACTTATTGTAGCTACCCAAATGCCTCACGATGCTGGGTGGGCACCGGTCCCATACTGGCTGAAATACCATGAGAAAATTTCTTCCCCCATGGAGACTCGAACCAGCGCAAGTCCCATAGCTCTGCGCCTAGGTATCCTGCCTTAACCACTCGGCCTACGGCGCGGGACAATGAGGGACATAACCAGATATAATAAGAAGATTTAAGTCCCGAAGATTGCGATGGGCAGGACATGTGGCACGAATGGGAGAATTTAAAAAAGGCATGGAAGCTTCTTGTAGGAAAAATAGAGAGAAAATGTCTGTTTGTTATACCAAGAATGACATTAACAAAGATTTGAGGGAAGTAGATTAAACATTTAATTATTGGAAAACATTAGTTCGGGATACAAATATATGGAGAGCTTACGTCCATAGCGACCATGAACCTACGGGTTTAAAGGTGCTAGTAAGTTGGTTATTTATTCTTTGTATAACCAAAAATCATTTTATTTCTTTAAAAATTGCTTAAACTAAAACTAAAATATATAAAACAATTATATTAGGACTATATGGATACAAAACATGGATATTTATTTTTACAACATGAAAATACTGTGTTTGAGACTAAAATTTGTCCCGCGCCGTAAACGAATATTTTAAGGCATAATTCCTTGGTGGAGAGCTACGTGACTTGCGGTGGTTCGTGTCTCCATGGAATAATTAATTTTCTCATGATATTTCAGCCATTATGGGAGAGATTTCCAGACAGTATGATGAGGAATTTTGGTAACTACACTAAGTACAGGCTCCAGGTTGTGTAAATCAGCTATAACGGCTGGGGGATCCGACATGCTCTCACATGTCACTCCCATGCTGGTTGGATGATCGTCCACTTCTGTGATTTACACATGTGGAGGTGAAGCTGAAGGCAATTTATGCCTGTCGTGCCATGGAGTTCAGTTTAGAGACTAAAGTTCTTAGGTAGGCCTACTTTTTTAACCAAAGACGAATGGCAGGTAAATGGAGAATTCTACTAAAGTGAGCTACATGGTATATATGGGAAAACGAGATTTAATACCTGTAGTTAAGTCTCGTAAACTGTGATGGACAGGTCATGTGGCGCCAAGAGGGGATTGAAAGCGGTAGGCCTATATAGAAATACCTTGTAGGAGAAGCAGAGGAGCATGCCAAATACATGGACCAAGAATGAGATGCAAAAATAAAAGTATTCGTGATATAGGGAGAAAAATTGAACAGGGCAAGATTGGAAAACGTTACTACAGGATTTATAGAGATCTTATAGGCCTATTACTTTTAAGAAACATTTTGTGGCGTTCATGTTATTGTTATAGTCCCTCTGGTTTTAACTTTACGAGAAATTTTTCGAATGAGACAATTATATTCACTTCTCTCACTCGCACCAGTGTTGCCGGGTTTTCTTCAACAGATGTTAATTTGGTTAAGGGGGGAGAGGAAAACTGACACAGGGTGGGTTCTTTCTTTTGTACCTGAACTAAAGTGGTCAACGATTTACCCTTGTACCTCCATCTGTCTCTCTGCCAAGTTAAGCCAGCTATACAATAATCATTTATGAAAATAAAACTTGTAGCTACGTGTTGTGGCAGTCGTCCTCAACAAATTGTATTTCTATAAAATATTCAGCTAGGCCTTTAGAAACCTTTTCCGTTTTCAAACATGTTCATTGGATAGTCAAATTATATTCCAGAGGAAATTCCCAAGTGTGCGATTTTAATTTAGAAAATACCTCGTGTAAATTCGTTCAAAACCAAAAATAATTTATTTAAACTGCTGAACAGTACTTTATGAAAATGATTTCGTTGATGAAACTAAAGATAAAGGTAATATTTTATTTTAGGCGTAAAAGCGCACGCCAGCTGGCCTATTAACCTACCTAGTAAACTAAAGTAATCCCACTACAGGCCTCAGGAAGCCCTTGGGGCACTAGGAGGTTAAGCCTCCCACTTAACTGGACAATCGGCACTTGATGTCAGCCGGGTTGTCAGCCCTGCGTGACGGCCGCCTTTACCCCCAGAACAAGCGTCAGGTACTCATTTCCGTTAGAGGCTGAGTCGACCCCAGGGCCATAGTGCCGCCATGTTTGGGTCAGTTTAAAAAGCCTGATCCCACCGGGACTTGAACCCTCGACCTTCCGGCTTCTAGCGCAGTGCCTGAACCACCTTAACCTCTACGCTACGGCCGCTGGCCACTGATTCCGACGTTCCGGCATGATCCCACATGCCATTATCAAGGAATTCCTTGCTAGAGGAACACCAGTATTTGAATAACGGACGTATGGGAGATATATATAATTTGATTAACAATGATTTCTTGGGTTTTCCTTGTCATGGATTCAAAGTTAGGCCTGTGACCACTGATTCCGACGTTCCAGCATGATCCCAGATGCCATTATCAGTGACCAGAGGCCGAACTTGAATCCATGACGCGAAATACCCAATAAAATTTTCTTAATCATACTTATCTCCGAGAAAATCTGCAATATAACATATATAGCCTATGTATATATATATATAATATATATATATATCTGTGTCCCGCGCCATAGCCGAGTGGTTATGGCAGGAAGCCTTGGCGCAGAGCTACGGGACTTGCGCTGGTTCGAGTCTCCATGGGGGCAGAAATTTTTTCATGGTATTTTGGCCAGTATGGGACCGGTGTCCACCCAGCACCGTAATGCATTTGGGTAGCTACAATAAGTAGCGCCTCCAGGTTCAGAAAACCAGCTATAACGGTTGGGTGACTCGGCATTCTGACCACATGTCACCCCTACACTGGCTGATTATCATCTACATCTGTGATTAACACATGTGGATGTGAGGCCAGAAGCCGGCTGGTAGGATAAGGGCCTTGTAGGCCTGTCGCGCCAGGAGTTTTTTATATGTAGGCCTACCTGTGTCTACAAAAGCACGTGAAATATGTATGTATATTCTCCATACGTCTCGCGTGGTGACATGGTTGCTCCTTAGCGTGAGTTTATTTACAAACATAATTTAGTTACGCTTACCTTCCTACGAATGTGAACGAGTGACGTGGGTTAGCCGAGTGCCTCAATGCAACGTGTAGTAGGCAGCTAGGCTATTATTTTGATGGATAAATCCATCCATCCATAGTAATTCTGCTCGAGCGCAGGACTTTCACTGCAATCATAGCATTTTCATGGTATGCTTGCAGCTTTACTAGGGAATTATATGTATGGTAGCTTCCCGTTGCTTTCCACACCGGTGAAGGATGATGATGGCCATATGATTTCGGGGGCCGTTTGGGCCTTAAAGTTTTCCTGACATTTGTCTTACAGGTGAGGAAAAACTCCGATAAAAACCTCACCCAGAAAAACTGCCCCGACCGGGGATCGAACCCGGCCCTTCTGTGTGACAAGACAGCACGCTACGTCGAGACCACAACAGTGGACGATGGATAAATATTCGTTAAATTTTGCACAGAGCCCTCTTTTCTTGAGGCTTTCGCTTCCATAAGAAACCTGAAAATGTTCATACTCGAGACCAACTGCTTGAAGTCCCTCCAGGAGGACTTGTCTTTGACAAATTTTTAGCAATATTGAATAATATGATAGCTAAAAATCCACTAAAACTGTCTAAGTGTACCTTATTTTTTTTTACTATTTGATTTGTAAATTTTACGAAGCTTACGTACCCATACCAGCACATCCATCGATGAGAGCATAGGTAGGGCTACTTGTTTGGAAAAGACGGCTTAACAATTACCAAATAATTTGATAAACTGCACTAACATAGGAAGCCCAAAATTAAAGTGGAAGGACGAGAGAAATATGTATGAAAGGGAGACATTTAAAAGAGCTAATTTGGGTATATCCGGAAAATGGAGTATTATTTAAAATACCAGCACATCCATCGATGAGAGCATAGGTAGGGCTACTTGTTTGGAAAAGACGGCTTAACAATTACCAAATAATTTGATAAACTGCACTAACATAGGAAGCCCAAAATTAAAGTGGAAGGACGAGAGAAATATGTATGAAAGGGAGACATTTAAAAGAGCTAATTTGGGTATATCCGGAAAATGGAGTATTATTTAAAGTACCAGCACATCCATCGATGAGAGCATAGGTAGGGCTACTTGTTTGGAAAAGACGGCTTAACAATTACCAAATAATTTGATAAACTGCACTAACATAGGAAGCCCAAATTAAAGTGGAAGGACGAGAGAAATATGTATGAAAGGGAGACATTTAAAAGAGCTAATTTGGGTATATCCGGAAAATGGAGTATTATTTAAAGTACCAGCACATCCATCGATGAGAGCATAGTAGTACTTGTTTGGAAAAGACGGCTTAACAATTACCAAATAATTTGATAAACTGCACTAACATAGGAAGCCCAAAATTAAAGTGGAAGGACGAGAGAAATATGTATGAAAGGGAGACATTTAAAAGAGCTAATTTGGGTATATCCGGAAAATGGAGTATTATTTAAAGTACCAGCACATCCATCGATGGAGCAGGCATAGGCTACTTGTTTGGAAAAGACGGCTTAACAATTACCAAATAATTTGATAAACTGCACTAACATAGGAAGCCCAAAATTAAAGTGGAAGGATCGAGAGAAATATGTATGAAAGGGAGACATTTAAAAGAGCTAATTTGGGTATATCCGGAAAATGGAGTATTATTTAAAATACCAGCACATCCATCGATGAGAGCATAGGTAGGCTACTTGTTTGGAAAAGACGGCTTAACAATTACCAAATAATTTGATAAACTGCACTAACATAGGAAGCCCAAAATTAAAGTGGAAGGACGAGAGAAATATGTATGAAAGGGAGACATTTAAAAGAGCTAATTTGGGTATATCCGGAAAATGGAGTATTATTTAAAATACCAGCACATCCATCGATGAGAGCATAGGTAGGGCTACTTGTTTGGAAAAGACGGCTTAACAATTACCAAATAATTTGATAAACTGCACTAACATAGGAAGCCCAAAATTAAAGTGGAAGGACGAGAGAAATATGTATGAAAGGGAGACATTTAAAAGAGCTAATTTGGGTATATCCGGAAAATGGAGTATTATTTAAAATACCAGCACATCCATCGATGAGAGCATAGGTAGGGCTACTTGTTTGGAAAAGACGGCTTAACAATTACCAAATAATTTGATAAACTGCACTAACATAGGAAGCCCAAAATTAAAGTGGAAGGACGAGAGAAATATGTATGAAAGGGAGACATTTAAAAGAGCTAATTTGGGTATATCCGGAAAATGGAGTATTATTTAAAGTACCAGCACATCCATCGATGAGAGCATAGGTACTTGTTTGGAAAAGACGGCTTAACAATTACCAAATAATTTGATAAACTGCACTAACATAGGAAGCCCAAAATTAAAGTGGAAGGACGAGAGAAATATGTATGAAAGGGAGACATTTAAAAGAGCTAATTTGGGTATATCCGGAAAATGGAGTATTATTTAAAATACCAGCACATCCATCGATGAGAGCATAGGTAGGGCTACTTGTTTGGAAAAGACGGCTTAACAATTACCAAATAATTTGATAAACTGCACTAACATAGGAAGCCCAAAATTAAAGTGGAAGGATGAGAGAAATATGTATGAAAGGGAGACATTTAAAAGAGCTAATTTGGGTATATCCGGAAAATGGAGTATTATTTAAAGTACCAGCACATCCATCGATGAGAGCATAGGTACTTGTTTGGAAAAGACGGCTTAACAATTACCAAATAATTTGATAAACTGCACTAACATAGGAAGCCCAAAATTAAAGTGGAAGGACGAGAGAAATATGTATGAAAGGGAGACATTTAAAAGAGCTAATTTGGGTATATCCGGAAAATGGAGTATTATTTAAAAGTACCAGCACATCCATCGATGAGAGCATAGGTACTTGTTTGGAAAAGACGGCTTAACAATTACCAAATAATTTGATAAACTGCACTAACATAGGAAGCCCAAAATTAAAGTGGAAGGACGAGAGAAATATGTATGAAAGGGAGACATTTAAAAGAGCTAATTTGGGTATATCCGGAAAATGGAGTATTATTTAAAATACCAGCACATCCATCGATGAGAGCATAGGTAGGGCTACTTGTTTGGAAAAGACGGCTTAACAATTACCAAATAATTTGATAAACTGCACTAACATAGGAAGCCCAAAATTAAAGTGGAAGGACGAGAGAAATATGTATGAAAGGGAGACATTTAAAAGAGCTAATTTGGGTATATCCGGAAAATGGAGTATTATTTAAAATACCAGCACATCCATCGATGAGAGCATAGGTAGGGCTACTTGTTTGGAAAAGACGGCTTAACAATTACCAAATAATTTGATAAACTGCACTAACATAGGAAGCCCAAAATTAAAGTGGAAGGACGAGAGAAATATGTATGAAAGGGAGACATTTAAAAGAGCTAATTTGGGTATATCCGGAAAATGGAGTATTATTTAAAATACCAGCACATCCATCGATGAGAGCATAGGTAGGGCTACTTGTTTGGAAAAGACGGCTTAACAATTACCAAATAATTTGATAAACTGCACTAACATAGGAAGCCCAAAATTAAAGTGGAAGGACGAGAGAAATATGTATGAAAGGGAGACATTTAAAAGAGCTAATTTGGGTATATCCGGAAAATGGAGTATTATTTAAAATACCAGCACATCCATCGATGAGAGCATAGGTAGGGCTACTTGTTTGGAAAAGACGGCTTAACAATTACCAAAAATTTGATAAACTGCACTAACATAGGAAGCCCAAAATTAAAGTGGAAGGATGAGAGAAATATGTATGAAAGGGAGACATTTAAAAGAGCTAATTTGGGTATATCCGGAAAATGGAGTATTATTTAAAGTACCAGCACATCCATCGATGAGAGCATAGGTAGGCTACTTGTTTGGAAAAGACGGCTTAACAATTACCAAATAATTTGATAAACTGCACTAACATAGGAAGCCCAAAATTAAAGTGGAAGGACGAGAGAAATATGTATGAAAGGGAGACATTTAAAAGAGCTAATTTGGGTATATCCGGAAAATGGAGTATTATTTAAAATACCAGCACATCCATCGATGAGAGCATAGGTAGGGCTACTTGTTTGGAAAAGACGGCTTAACAATTACCAAATAATTTGATAAACTGCACTAACATAGGAAGCCCAAAATTAAAGTGGAAGGATGAGAGAAATATGTATGAAAGGGAGACATTTAAAAGAGCTAATTTGGGTATATCCGGAAAATGGAGTATTATTTAAAATACCAGCACATCCATCGATGAGAGCATAGGTAGGGCTACTTGTTTGGAAAAGACGGCTTAACATTTACCAAATAATTTGATAAACTGCACTAACATAGGAAGCCCAAAATTAAAGTGGAAGGACGAGAGAAATATGTATGAAAGGGAGACATTTAAAAGAGCTAATTTGGGTATATCCGGAAAATGGAGTATTATTTAAAATACCAGCACATCCATCGATGAGAGCATAGGTAGGGCTACTTGTTTGGAAAAGACGGCTTAACAATTACCAAATAATTTGATAAACTGCACTAACATAGGAAGCCCAAAATTAAAGTGGAAGGACGAGAGAAATATGTATGAAAGGGAGACATTTAAAAGAGCTAATTTGGGTATATCCGGAAAATGGAGTATTATTTAAAATACCAGCACATCCATCGATGAGAGCATAGGTAGGGCTACTTGTTTGGAAAAGACGGCTTAACAATTACCAAATAATTTGATAAACTGCACTAACATAGGAAGCCCAAAATTAAAGTGGAAGGACGAGAGAAATATGTATGAAAGGGAGACATTTAAAAGAGCTAATTTGGGTATATCCGGAAAATGGAGTATTATTTAAAATACCAGCACATCCATCGATGAGAGCATAGGTAGGGCTACTTGTTTGGAAAAGACGGCTTAACAATTACCAAATAATTTGATAAACTGCACTAACATAGGAAGCCCAAAATTAAAGTGGAAGGATGAGAGAAATATGTATGAAAGGGAGACATTTAAAAGAGCTAATTTGGGTATATCCGGAAAATGGAGTATTATTTAAAGTACCAGCACATCCATCGATGAGAGCATAGGTACTTGTTTGGAAAAGACGGCTTAACAATTACCAAATAATTTGATAAACTGCACTAACATAGGAAGCCCAAAATTAAAGTGGAAGGACGAGAGAATATGTATGAAAGGGAGACATTTAAAAGAGCTAATTTGGGTATATCCGGAAAATGGAGTATTATTTAAAATACCAGCACATCCATCGATGAGAGCATAGGTAGGGCTACTTGTTTGGAAAAGACGGCTTAACAATTACCAAATAATTTGATAAACTGCACTAACATAGGAAGCCCAAAATTAAAGTGGAAGGACGAGAGAATATGTATGAAAGGGAGACATTTAAAAGAGCTAATTTGGGTATATCCGGAAAATGGAGTATTATTTAAAAGTACCAGCACATCCATCGATGAGAGCATAGGTAGGGCTACTTGTTTGGAAAAGACGGCTTAACAATTACCAAATAATTTGATAAACTGCACTAACATAGGAAGCCCAAAATTAAAGTGGAAGGATGAGAGAAATATGTATGAAAGGGAGACATTTAAAAGAGCTAATTTGGGTATATCCGGAAAATGGAGTATTATTTAAAGTACCAGCACATCCATCGATGAGAGCATAGGTACTTGTTTGGAAAAGACGGCTTAACAATTACCAAATAATTTGATAAACTGCACTAACATAGGAAGCCCAAAATTAAAGTGGAAGGACGAGAGAAATATGTATGAAAGGGAGACATTTAAAAGAGCTAATTTGGGTATATCCGGAAAATGGAGTATTATTTAAAGTACCAGCACATCCATCGATGAGAGCATAGGTACTTGTTTGGAAAAGACGGCTTTACAATTACCAAATAATTTGATAAACTGCACTAACATAGGAAGCCCAAAATTAAAGTGGAAGGACGAGAGAAATATGTATGAAAGGGAGACATTTAAAAGAGCTAATTTGGGTATATCCGGAAAATGGAGTATTATTTAAAATACCAGCACATCCATCGATGAGAGCATAGGTAGGGCTACTTGTTTGGAAAAGACGGCTTAACAATTACCAAATAATTTGATAAACTGCACTAACATAGGAAGCCCAAAATTAAAGTGGAAGGATGAGAGAAATATGTATGAAAGGGAGACATTTAAAAGAGCTAATTTGGGTATATCCGGAAAATGGAGTATTATTTAAAGTACCAGCACATCCATCGATGAGAGCATAGGTACTTGTTTGGAAAAGACGGCTTAACAATTACCAAATAATTTGATAAACTGCACTAACATAGGAAGCCCAAAATTAAAGTGGAAGGACGAGAGAAATATGTATGAAAGGGAGACATTTAAAAGAGCTAATTTGGGTATATCCGGAAAATGGAGTATTATTTAAAGTACCAGCACATCCATCGATGAGAGCATAGGTACTTGTTTGGAAAAGACGGCTTAACAATTACCAAATAATTTGATAAACTGCACTAATATAGGAAGCCCAAAGTTAAAGTGGAAGGACGAGAGAAAGATGTATGAAAGGGAGAAATTTAAAAGAGCTAATTTCTGTATATCCGGAAAATGGAGTATTATTTAAAATAAAGAAATAAGCTGAAAAATACAAGAAAAAAGTGAAATATAAATAACAAATATATTAGGTTCTAAATATTTAATGAGCATTTTAAAGTACCTTCTATTAACAATGCGGGATTTAATCTTGCATATTTATTTAAGTCAATAATACAAAAAAGCTCATCTCTTCAAAAACATATAGGCCTAAACCATAATATTTCCTTGTAATCATTTCCTGCAATATGATATAAAAGTAAAGTATTATATAATGGAAATGGACAGCTAATGACAAATGAGGGAAATTTTGAGGAAGTGGCTGAATTCAAATACCTAGGAACAATAATCACAAATAGGAATGAGATGCACAAAGGAATTAAACATAGGCTCAATTCTGGAAATGCGTGCTATTATGCATTGCAGAGACTCTTGATGTCCCAGCTCCTTTCAAAAAACGTTAAGCTGAAAATATATAAAACTATTATTCTACCAGTTATATTATATGGGTGCGAAACATGGACTCTTACTTTAAGGGAGGAAAGGAGATTACAAGTATTTGAGAATAAAGTACTTAGGAAAATTTTTGGACCAAAGAGAGATGAACAGACAGGTGAATGGAGAAGACTTACATAATAATGAACTACATGGTCTTTATAGGACGCCAGATATAATAAGAACAGTTAAGTCTCGTAGACTGCGATGGGCAGGACATGTTGCACGTATGGGGAATGAAAGACTTGCATGGAGGCTTCTTGTAGGAAAGCCAGAGGGAAAACGCCCAGTTGGTAGACCAAAAATGAGGTGGGAGAATAACATTAACTATGATTTGAGGGAAGTAGATTATACAGGGAATGATTGGAAAGCATTAGCTCGGGATAGGGATGTGTGTAGAGCTTATGTCTGCACGGCCATGAACCTACTGGTTCGATAGTGCCAGTGAGTAAGTAAGTAATGTTTCATTTATTCTGCCAGTGTAAGGCCATAAGGACTTCTCTTCCACTGAACCAGCACAAATACAATAAATATATGAAAAATGTAGATATACACTATACTAATTATAAACAGCTAAAGATACATTAAATGTAGCAATGAAAATTTCATTTACAAACAACATTTTATACGATATCAACACTAATAATACTTACGATAATAATAATAATAATAATAATAATAATAATAATAATAATAATAATAATATAATGATAATAATTATAATAATAGTATAAATATGGCCGAAGCAACTATATGAATGGCATCCGAACAGAAAGAAGAAAAGAGGAAGACCAAGGTTAACATGGAAGGAAAACATGAAGACAGTAATGCAAGCTAGAGGGCTAAGCATCGAAGATGCCCAAGGCCGTAGGCTTTGGAGGTTTGGTACGGGAAGACGGCAGCAGCTGAAAAACCCGAAGATAGATTGAGATAGTATAAATATGATAAATTATACGAAAAACACCAATTAATATATATACCTTACAGTGGGTAATGATGAAGTCGAGGTTAGAGCAAATATAAATTTAGATTTCTTTTAAAAGATGCCAATGTCCGGCAGCCCCTTATTTTTTGTGGTAGGGAATTCCAGTTGCGAGAAGTGAAGATGGTATATGACATGGAGTGATGTGATGTCCTGTGTTGTGATATATTAAGCAAGAGAGAGATATGCTCTCGTTTTGCCGTGTCCACTTATAATTGCTGTTGTTGCTGGGTTAATAGGGATGTTTAGTTTCATTCTGAGGATGACAGAAGGAAGGAATTGTTTGCATTGGGAGCCTTTGGTTGTGTTGCCCCACTGTTGAAGTCCTTCTTCCTTGAGAGCAATAGGCACAAATGGGATAATGAAAGAGAGGCATGGAAATTCTTTGTAGGAAAACAACAACATAGTGCCTGGTGTTAAATTTAAAAGTGAACTTAAATATTAGAAATGTGTTTTGAGTCGCTTTCAGTTCACTATTACACTGAAAAGTATTAATAGCTAATCTATTCAAAGAGGAAGATAAAAGTTAAATATGTACGTTCATTAATTTGTTTGTTTACATTGAAATGTTTATTTTATCACAACTTATCAAGTAAATAACTATAACTTTTATATAACCATGAATGACCATGATTTTGTATGATTTATGAATGCGTATTATACTCGGTTATAAAGGACATATTTTGGTTTAATTAGTTCTGCATGAAACAGTACAGAGGAAAGTCAGTTGCAATTAGATTCTCTTCAAGTTCTGTAATAGTGAGTTGAAGTAAGTTGTTCAATTTCGGCAAAAAAAATATGTATAGGCCTACTTGACATTATATTTTATTCCCATAGTAGGAGGCTTTATACTATATTTGGTTCGGACCACGATAGAGACGGCTCCGAAAGTGTTAATAGTGGGATCAAAAAATCCGAACATGAATTTTGGCAACCCTGCCAGAATAGATACATACATTTTGAAACTTTTATTTATTCGTTTATTTAAATAAAGTGAATTTTGAAATTTTTCATTAGCCAATAATGACTGAGGAAAACAAACAATAACAAGAGAGATTGTAAAATGTTCATCTTTTCCTTGGCTTTCCAGTATGTGTCCACGAAATTGTTGGTTGTTAGTGTTGGGCAAGTTCGGATGTGATTTTGAAACTTGATAGAAACAAAATAACTCGGAGACTATCTTACCTAATTGTACAACAATTGAACTATGTGCTTTTTTTTTGTATTCAACATTGAACTCTAAGATAGAAGACATGGTGAAGTTTCAACAATGAAATGATGAGAAAAGACAGGGTGAACCAATATTTATTTACTTATAGACTTTATTATAAATTGTTGATAATTGTCACTCAAAGTAAAACAACTATTTTAACAGATTTCCTAAATATGGAAGTAAGATTCACTTAATTTGAAGAATTAATTTTGAAAACATATTCAAACTTTAATATACATATTTTTTTGAAAATTAATTCAAAATGGTAAATTTAAATTAAATTATAGTTAGACCCTACATATTTTGAATAATTCTAGTAACTTAATAATTGTTACACTTTTTTATGTTGGTTATAAGT
Source organism: Diploptera punctata (assembly GCA_030220185.1). NCBI lineage: Eukaryota > Metazoa > Arthropoda > Insecta > Blattodea > Blaberidae > Diploptera > Diploptera punctata. The sequence continues at coordinate 13,821 of JASPKZ010003703.1, read as the reverse complement.
TAATATCATCATTAGCATCAAGGATGCTGGTCTGTTCCCATCTCATGTTAGAATTGGTCTATCCATCTTTTACTGGGTCTTCCAACTTGTATTTAATTTTAGGAAGTTATATTTTGAGGTTATTTTAATTATATTATTTTTGGTCTGGACATCTTACCTCAATATTAATGTTGATTTGTTCTTGGACATGTTTCAAAACAATTCTCTGTTTTATCTTCAGCTTTCCCAGACTGGCTTTCCCAGACTGGTCAAAAACCAGTCTGGGAAAGCTGAAGATAAAACAGAGAATTGTTTTGAAACATGTCCAAGAACAAATCAACATTAATATTGAGGTAAGATGTCCAGACCAAAAATAATATAACTTCCAACTTGTCTTCGTCCTAATGGTTTGTAATGAAGAAAATGTTTCTATTTAAGTTAATTAATGACATTCTTTGAATGTTTTCAAATTGTGATTATTACACACAACTACACTTTGCATTATTTCCCACATATAGACCTACAAAATAGTACCAAATCTCTTGAAGTCGGAACGGGCCAGAGGGCCTACTAAGGGCTCAACTGCACTTCTACTAGCACTTGATTTTTCAGTTACACTGTTATAGCTATAGTTCTTCATCTGTATTTACTAACATAATTTAATATTTTAAATGTTTTCAAACAATTTTTATAACATTAGACAATTTTGAAGTATTTATTTAAAAATGCAAATCACAATAGCCTATTATGACATTGTTAGACAATATTGGGCTCAACTGCACTTCTACTAACGCTTGATTTTTCGGTTATATTGTTTTAAACTATAGTTCTTCATCTGTATTTACTAACATAATTTAATATTTTTAATGTTTTTAAACAATTTTTATAACATTATTAGACAATTTTGAAGTATTTATTTAAATATTCAAATTACAATATTATGACATTGTTAGACATTATTGTGATGCTAACTGTTATTTTCTCCACAGAGTATATTACTTAGCCTATGATTTTTCTATCGCTGTTTTGGGTTATCGCTGGTTGGATCAGCGTTAGGGGGTGATGAGTAAGTGTATACCCATTTTTAATAAACGTTTGGTATTTCAATATTATTAATATGTTATTTTAACATAGATTTGGGGATTTATTGCAAATATTGGTCGTTTAAATTTCATAGCGACCGATAGTAATCGAGGATGATAATCGATATGTGGTTCGGTTGTGGGTTATCGCTGGCTCTATAAACTCTGGTGCATGCCACTGTTGTTCTATAGGACTTTGAAAATATGTTACGCTAGTTTAAGTGCAGTTTTTCCGGGCCTAAGCCTTGTTGATGATGATGATATACACAACAGTGCTTGTTTTTTTAATAATAGAGCTAATCATTTACATTTAATTAATATAAATGTTATTTTTTGGAAGGTCGAGGGTTCGAGTCCCAGTGGGGTCAGGATTTTTAAACTGACCAAACCCTCTGGCGGCACTATGGCCCTGGGGTCGACTCAGCCTCTAACTGAAATGAGTACCAGACGCTTGCTCTGGGGTAAATGCGGCCGTCACGCAGGGCTGACAACCCGGCTGACATCAAGTGCCGATTGTCTAGAAAAAGTGGGAGCCTTAACCTCCTACTACCCCAAGGACCTCTTGAGGCCTGTCGTGGGATCACTTTATTGTTTATAAATTACTAAGATTGAGCGAATATTTTGAACTTTTTCTTGACACAAATCTGTCATCATGTTGTTCAAGCCTACTCTCGTACAGAACCAATTTTTTGCGAAAAGGTGGAAAAATGAGTGCCTTACTTCACTGCAGGTCAAGAATAAATGTTAAACAGTTCCACCTATTATTGGAAGAAAATTAGTGATGATTAAATAAAACACACCTCTGTTCATTTGTAAAATAGGCCGAATTACTTAAGTCTATCCAGGCAAAGACAAATAAGGCAGAGTAAAACTGATTAAAACTTCAACTGGTTATATTATATTACCAATTACTCTTTTGGATACTTTACCTCTTTAAGAATTTTCCAGCACTATAAATGAACTGTAACAGATATACAAACGCAAGTCATACAGTTTTTGTAAAATAGTATATAAGAAATATTGTAAATTAGTTTTCTTAACAAGTTGTTGTATACTAGTTTATAAGTTATTTGTATACACGGTGAAAATTATTTAAACCGACTAACTCTGGGAGGTTGTAGGGGACACCAAAACAAATGTTTTTTCCTAATGCCATTTTTTCCTATCAGGATTATTTAAACCTCGCTCTTCAGTTGTCATGACTGCAACTGCTGTTGATGGTAGGAATTGTTTTGTCCACCAGTGTACTAGTGAATTGTATCTATTTACTAATGGAGTAAGTACACTGATAAGTGTGGGCCGGTGTTGTTAGGGACTGTTTAATTGGGACTTATCTCCTACCTAGGCCATTAAATGGCAGGCACTATTACAATTTTCTCGTCAGAGCATTGCCAGAATTGCTGGAAGACGTCCCGCTTCCTACAAGACAACGCATGTGTTCCAACATGACGGGGCGCCGGCACATTTCAATCGTCGTGTGCGTCGATGCTTCAACCAACGATTTTCAGAAAAGTTGATTGGCAGAGATGATCCTGTACCATGCCCTGCTCGATCCCCAGATATGACACCTTTGGATTTTTTTGTGTGGGGGAGAGATGCGCAACCCTGTTTACACAACTCCTGTTGCATCAGAAAAGGATCTGGTTGTCCGGATAGTAGCAGCAGCAGGAGCAATTAACGATACTCCTGGAGTTTTTGCCCGTGTTAGACAGAACATGATCCGCCGGTGTAACCTTTGTTTATATGTCAATGGAGGCATTTTTGAACCTCTAGTGTAATTTAAGTAATTACGTTGTGTTAATGTGTTGTCTCTTGGTAATAAAAATGCAAAAGTGTTTGTTGGATTAATTAATTTGCCGCTACAGAAATCTTCCTCTACCGGTTTAAATAATACTCATAGGAAAAATATACATTAGGGAAAAATATTTGTTTTGATGTCCCCTACAACCTCACAGATTTGTAGGTTTAAATAATTTTCACCCTGTGGAGCTTGTCTTTTTCTTTGGGTTCCCAGTTTGTTAAATTTAAAACTAAAAAAAAAATATAAGTGTGTTTTGAGTTGCATTTAGTTCACTATTACACTAAAAATATATTAATAGCCTATCTACCCAAAGAGGTAGAGACAAGTTAAATATGTGCATTAATTTGTTTGTTTACATTATTTTATCAAAACTTTGCAAGTATCGACTATAACTCTTACATAACCACTAGCTAATACCTGCGTGCGTTGCTACCTTGAAGGTTAATTGAATTGTATGGTATACGCCGAAAGGAAACAATCGTGATTGCTAGCCAGATTTTTTAAATTTCGGATTTCAAGTAAACATCCACTTCTAATTGTCGGATATCACTCATTTTTGGATAACACCTACCTCAGTTTATTTTAATAGAATATACTAAGTTTCCTTTTGAAACATCGAAAAATGTGACCCGCTAGAGCAATTTTTCAATTTTCACTAGGCCTGTAGGTGAACTACTACACCTAATGGTTTTAGTGGGTTAATTTTGAATCTAAACCATTGGGGACCCAATAAAAAAAAATTCGTTAAAATCTATCAAGATGTTTAGGAATAGTTCAATGACAAACACACGTCCAGAAGAATTATAGCCTATATATAAAGATAAATGACCATGATTTTGTATTATTTATGAATGTGCTGTATACTCAATTGTAACGTACATATTTTGTTGCATTAGTTTCTCTTCGAGTTCTATAGTCCAAGTTATTTGCTCTTCTAGTTCAGCAAAAAAATATGTATAGTCGACATTATCTTTCCTTCCCACCGTAGGAGCTTCATAATCTATTTGGTTCGGAGCGATAGACAAGTCTCCGAAAGTATTAGGGTCGAATCTAGAAAGACCTAACACCTGGTAGACAGACCTGTAATTAAGTACAAGAATAATATTAACCATGAATTGAAGGAAGTAGATTTTACAGGGGATGACTGGGAAACATTAGCTCAGGATAGGGAAATATGTCAGTTTGGCCAAGGATCTACGGGTTCGATAGTGCCAGTGAATATGTTTATAGGTCTTTAAGTCGACCGAGATGATTTAGTGGTTACATTACTTTCTTTTATTTTGTAGGTCGTGAGGTCAGACCCGGCCAAAATCATTTGTTTCTTACTACTTAGTGGTATGATCTAACCGTTATGTTGAAGTCAGCGCTGTCATAAACCAATGGTCTTATTTAATGGAATAATATAAGAACAACTATTTCTGAAGTGAAATTTAATCGTAGGTCCCGAGTCGGAAGATTTTCAGGAACGGTAAAAACAACCTCAAGCCTAAATTAGTGTCTCTCAGCAAAATTTAACCAACATTCTCCATCAAATCAAACAAAAAAGAAAACTTTAATTGGCCGTTCGATGTCTCATTGAGCCAATCGAATGCCACTTACTGATATTGAAAGAAAATTTTGGGCTCAACTGCACTGCTACTAGCGGCTTGATTTTTCAGTTATATTGTTGTAAACTATAGCTCTATTCTGTATTTACTATCATTAATTAATATTTTTAACTTTTTCAACACGATTTTTATAACATTATTGGACATTCTGAAGTATTTATTTAAATATGCAAATCACAATATTATGACACTGTTAGACAATATTGTGATGCTAACTGCTATTTTCTCCACAGACGATATTACTTATTCTATGATTTTTCTATCTCTTTTGGGGTTAGCGCTGGTTGGATCAGCGTTAGGGAGCGATAAGTAAGTGTACACCCATTTTTATAAACGTTTGGTAATATTATATTGTTTAACATAGATTTAGGGATTTATTGTAAATATTGGTCATTTAAATTTCATAGCGACGGATAGTAATCGAGGATGATAATCGATATATGGTTCGAATCTGGGTTATCGCTTGCTCTATAAACTCTGGTGCATGCGCACTGTTGTTCTATAGGACTTTAAAAATATTTCACGCTAGTTTAAGTGCAGGTTTTTCGAAATAGGTTTTATTTTATTATTTATTTCCTGTAATTCCTAAATGGAACATAGGACAGCAGTAAAGTTCCTCCAACGCAACGTACTCTGCTTCCAGCCAGCCATTTTAATAGTTTCTAGCTTTTCCCTCTTTCCTTTGCTTCCTCCTATACCGATCGCTTCCAAGTTATCCCAGCTCGTTCCCTCTTTCTTACTCCTTGCGGATTCCAATCTAGTGCAATCTTATAAATGGGTTCGTCTGGTTCCACTTGCTTTGCTTTGTTTGGTGACGTATTGGAGACCGGTTGGTTTTCCTCCACAGTTCTTCATTTTATATTATTTCCGGCCATCTTATATTTAAAATACGCCCCAGACATCTGTTTTACAAAGGTCTGCAACTTTTATTTGTTGCTTCCGTAACTTTGCATGTTTCACAACCATAGAGGAGGACTGATTTTACGTTGGTGTTGAACAGTCTAAGTTTTGTCTTCAAAAATATGTTCATAGTTTTCCACATGGGGTTTAACAGCGCAAAAGCTCCATTCGCTAGACGAATTCGTGTTTTGTATCTTCTTCTGCTGCTCCGGTTTTTGTAACCATACTTCCTAAATATATGAAGGATTCAACTTCTTCAATGCCAACTTCATTAATCTTTCATTTATTTTGATTGTTACAATTTGTCCTCATCTGTTTTTTAGAGGATTTTGAGTAACTAAATTAAAAATACTCCTAAAATCAATCGGAGAACAAATTACTTTTAGCGTCGTGTTGCCCACTGTGATAATATATGTTCCCGATAGAGCTAATTGCTAAGCATGTTTGTTCATATATAAGTGGATTCTGTCACACAAGTCACGCCATTTGCCTTCTTCTTCTTCATTCTCCAATTTTGAATCCAGATCTTTATCTGACGTTCCGACATACACAATTATGATGCAATTTCATTGCAACATCTATGACAAACGTAGTTGAAAAAATCAATTACATAATTAACGTTATTATTGTGACTCGCCGGTTACGTGTTATATATATATATATATATACTTTTGCATCCACCACACTAATTCTGCCCAAGGGCAGGTCTTTCACTGCAATCATAGCATTTTCATGCTATGCTTTGCAGCTTTTCTAGGGAATTTTAGGTGTGGTAGCTTCCCGTTGCTTTCCACACCGGTGAAGGCTGATGATGATGATAATGATGAAGCTGGTGATCATATGATTTCGGGGACCGTTTGGCCTTAAAGGTTCCTGACATTTGTCTTACAGGTGAGGAAAAACCCCAACAAAAACCTCAACCAGAAAAACTGCCCCGACCGGGGATCAAATCCGGGCCCGCTGCGTGACAAGGCAGCACGCTACCTGGAGACCACAGCGGTGGACTACTGTGGAGCCGATTCAGTCGTAGATGTGTCTTGATGTTTGAGCATGTCGCCAGAAGAGACAATGTTGAAGATCTCAGATAAATTAAAAAAAACATTTTTTATTAAGAGCCCCACCACCATCCCCCTGGATTTCCTCGGGCTAATTCCCATATCCCCAGGTCTGCTCTTGTCCCTAATTACTCTCTGCTGTTTTTATTTTGTTCATTTTCTGGATACAATTTCGGGGTGTTTGTTCTTAATTCTAGTTACATACAGTTATGTTTACATATTAATCCTCAACTTAAGTCTTAAATCTACTACCTAATCTAGTAATATTTACATGGTGTTGTTTAACCTAAGTGTTAAAGCTAATACTTAATTTACTAACTTACATTAAACTTATTGCTAGCTTACATCTAATACCTTCTTTGTCTGCGGATGTCCTCCTCTTGGCGTTGAGTAAGGACCCAACCGATGAACCTTCTCACCGCCTAGTATGGCTGTTTTTCCGTCCAAAACCGTAGAGGAGGCGGCCAGTTCATATCACCGTTTAGTGCAGCCTCACGCAAGTCCATTCGTCTGGCCTCATACTTGATGCATTCGTACAGGACATGTAAGTGTCCAGCTCTCTTCCGAAGCAATCGCAAAGAGGCTTTCGTGTGAGGCCTCTTTCATGGAGTTTGGCTTTGAAAGAGCCATGGTGACTTGGTTGGATCCAAGTTTTCTTTAGCCTTTCCTTAATGTTAGGCAGAAATTCGTATGTTATGCGTCCATGTTCTGCCGCTTCCTCATTCTTGCATTCCTCGGAATCTTTTCCTGGATATTCCGTCTGATGGTGTCTCTTCATGTTGTGTCTGGTATAAGTCTGGCGTGATCACAGTGTCGCCGACTAGATCGTCTGATTCTTCGAATTAAAGTTTCGTTTTTTGAGCGATATACAGATCGTAGATAGGACCCTGCGATACTGCAGGCAACCCCAACACCGTATTGACGTTTTGTAAGCTTATGCGGCCTTGCCGTTGAGCAGAAGTAGCTCTTCTTTTGAATGTGGTTAACTGCGGGCCCAGCCGTTGTGCTCGTCTCCGCAGTTGTTTGGGACAATACCTGTGGAGCGTAAGTAATTATTGCTCATATCCAGTTTTGACCTCCAAGCGTGCCATCCCGTGGAATAGATTTTTCGCGGTTGATTTGCTGTTCGACTCGCCATCTGCTTCGAGGTTACTCTAGTACTTGTGTGTCTTGTGTGAAGCGGACATTGCGTTCCCAATTTCACGGTTTTGGTGGCGTTGTTGTTCTAGAGTCCTGGGAATCATTCCCGTGGTTTTACGGGAGATATGTTAGCTTGTTTAATCTCGCATGTTGGAGCTGCTGTAAGACTATTGGGGCGTTCTTTAGTTGTCTTGTGTCTGTCCAAAATGATCATCCAAGCGTCTTCGTATGCTTTGTTATGCATGTTCGGTGCTTCTAATTGTTGGGCAGATCGTCCATTACCAGATCCGAACCTGGGGCCCAGACGATCCTGGGACAAACCTATGGTAAATGTTTCGGATTGGTGTTGTTTTCGATCAGGGTTACAGCTCGAACTTTGAGTCGTCTTTTACTGCTTTGTACAGATTTGAAGGGAATTTTCATCTTGGAGGCTGTATATACTTGGACACAGATTTGTCGAATGCCCTTCGAATCTATAAGATTTCCATCATTAGCTTTGGCGCAGTTTTCCACTGCGATCGCGTCTTAGTGCCACATTCTTCTTGAAGCCGTACTGGTATTCGACGCGCCATAATCGAGTTGGGCTGCAATGCTTTCGCAGAATCCTTTCTTATAGCTGCCTAGGACTGGGAGAAGTCATATTGGTCTATACGATTTATGTTGGTCGGGTATCTATTTCTTACTTTTAATACTACCTTTATTTGTGCTTCCTTCCACACATGAGGGAAACACATGCCTCAACACGATTGATAATTGTGATAGCCCATTTTGTGGTGTCCATCCTCCTCACCAGTTCGCGCTGATGTTGACTATTCCAGGCGCTTTTTGTCTTTATTTGATCTCTGCAATTTATATATCTCTCATGCCGATATCTCCTGTTCTGGTGTATCTGGTATATGTCAGAATTGTTTCATATAGTTTGCTGCAAGTTATCTGTAGGTGTTTTCAGTTCGATTAGTGGTGTCATTAGGTGTTCGCATGTTCAACTCATTTGTCGTTCTTTGATCTCTGGCAATTTATATATCTATTCATGTCGATATCTCCAGTTTTCTGGTGTATCTGGTACTATCGCAGAATAGTTTCTCTCTTATAGTTTTTCTGCAAGTTTTCTTATCGTTTGATTATCAGTTTGAATAGTGGTGTCATTAGTGTTCAGCATATTCGTTCCATGACTGAGCTAACCTGTAGGGCGCTTGTTTGGAGTAGAAATTTATGGCAGTTTTTTTTGCGCTTGATTTATTGCTAGACCCGCATTGTTTGTTAGGGCTTGTTGGGTCGCCAATCTCTTTTTTATTGGTTTGAGATGCGTTTGTTATATTCTGTCTGTTTGTGTATAAGCCTCTTGGCGTTCCTTCTGCCCTGTTGTACTGCCACGTGGTAGTCCTTTCGTGCGCGTATGTCTCTTCAGTCAGTGATGTATTTGTCCACCCATTACTGTCCGCTTGGTGCTTCGATTTTTGGTCTGCATATCTGCAGTCTTTGGATGGGTTTTATGAATTCCTTGTGTATTGAAATTATATCTGCTATTGGGATTTGTTTAGATGTGACATGTTTTGTAATGCGTATTGTATTCTTCCCATTTTTCTCTGAGAATGGTGATTTGGAGGTGGCGCTCTGTTTTCTCTTGTCTCTGATCTATACATAATTTTTTTTTGAATTAATGGTCATATGGCTGGATAGTGTGATTTCAGGGCGAATATCATCTCGTCGCTGTTCCTCCCCTTTTGTTGTCTAGTTACATCGATAAACGGGATCAAGCACATTGTTGTGGCAGGCTCTTGGTTACCGTGGTTGGGAATTCCTTGCATTTCCGCAATAAGTTTTCCATGTGGTACTGCTGCATCTAATACTCGGGAACCCAGAGATGTGACTTTGCATTTGCTAGTTCTTTATAATTTTCTTGTTGTGCTCGTTGCGATGTCGTTAGCTCATTAGTAATTGTCTATGTTGCGAGAATTGCATTGAGCACGATACAAATATGTACTTGCGATCGTTACTGATTTCTGCAGCCATAGTGTTGGACGATGCTTAGTTTTTTGTATTGTTGTATTGTGTCTTGAGTTTAGAATTACCATGGCTGCCAAGGATGTTCGCCTTTCTCGATCCATTTAGTTTACATCTCTTACACCACATCGGGTACCTTTCCCCTTATAGATATTGTTCTTGTATAAGTAATATGTCTATCTGTCCTGCATAGCTGCTATCCTTACTTCTCTGTAGCTTTCGATGGTCTAGGTTATTGCCACAACTTTCAGTCGGCCGTTCTATCCATAGTCGTTCTTCCGTTCTAGCTTCATCTCCGTTTCAGTCCTGGGCAGTTGCCTCTTTGTACAGTGGTCGTTCTCTTACCTATTTTGTGCATTTAGTTCACCGCGGGGGGTTTTGTTATTTGGCCATCACTGTGACTATAACCTTTTTCTGCGCATTGTCCGCATCGGTGTCTTTTTCTCGGCAGTATTGGCTGGGTGCCCGAATGAATGGCACTTGAACATCTCGTCAGCCAATATAATCATCAATTTGTCAGCGATTAAATTCTACTAAGTCTTCCCTTGCTATTAGTTCTTTCTGATTCGGAGCAACTTACATACCCTGTTCCTTCTTGGTGTTTTTTTTTTGTCGGAATTTTGGCCTTAATTGTGCTTTATTGTTCCTTCTTGGGAGTTAAAGTTTCTGTTTGCGGATTGCTTCCGAATCTGGTCCTCGCCATTGTTGGGTTTGGTATAGTATAATGCTAGGTTTATGCTCCATGCTATCTCTGCTGTGAGACCTGCCTCTTTAGTTTCATACTTGCTGAGTGCAGTGCTGCTCGACTGTGGATATCTCCACGCGGAGCTTTCTGCTGTTGTGTTGTGTGTTTGACTATTTGCCAACCTCTGTGCGGGACTTATATTCTTGGTCACTATTTCCTTTTATCTTGTCGCCTGTTGAGTCCTACTCTTTGGGCCTGCGTTATACAAAGTATTTTCTGTGGTATGCTTCGGAGGGGAGTGGCCTCGAATCAATTTTCGAGCATTTGGTGCAATTTTACGGGAGGCGCTGGGATTGTGCGGAGCTCTGTGCCCATTTTCCCTGTGCTCTCTGACTGAGGCTTCGCTGTGTCTAGGCGGTGTGAGTGACTTTTGAGAGTATCATTTTCGTTTGCTCTTTTTAATTTCTTGTTACGGTCTGAGAGATTTTTATCTGGATGTTCGAGGACCGACATCTTTGTGTGTACACTGACGTGCCTTGACCGTCCAGTTCTTAATTCTGACAGATTGTAGGACTACTTCCATCCTCTTCATCTTGGTTCTGCCTAATTCTGATTAGCTCCCTCTCCGTATGTACTTCTGTTCTGGAGAGAGGTGCGTGCTCATCGCTCCTTTTTCAGGCCGGTGATTAGTTTTTTTTCTACGGCCGAGTGATCTGCGTTGCTCTTTCAGCAGTCATCGCTAGTCTGTATTCTTGTTTTTCTTAGTGTTTGGCTCTAGTGTCTGAGAGACGTCTCGTTTTCTGCTCGAATGGTCAGCGATGTTCACTGTTTGTTAGGTTAGTGTTAGCTCTATAGTGAGAAGATGCATTGCTATGTAGAATATCATTGCCGCTATGTGGACCAGTTTTTATCTGGTTTTCGGCAAAACAATCTTGATTAATTTCATTGCAACGTCAAGAACACAGAAGTTGTTCCTTAGAACGTTTCTTTTTGTGATGGTTGTTATTTTTAAGTCTAGTGTAAGACTACTCTAACTATTTTGTTATGTTTGTTAGTTTTGTAGGAGTGTCGTCTATAACTGTATGTTGTAAAAATATTATATTGGGATGCTTCTATTCTATGAGTTTTATTACTTATAGCTAGTGTGACTATTATATATAGGTCTTATGAGGTATTCTATTGGGCCCCGATGTGGTGAAAACGCTCACGGTGATTTGTCTTCTTTGTATACTGTAGTCGGTTTTTTTTAATTGATTTAATTAAGGCTAATGCTGCTTATTATGTATGTTTTATATATCATTGTGGATTGAGGACTGAACAGTTCATCAATGAGCGTGTTCAGATCTCAGTTATGCGAAAGTTATTATTTCCTCAGGTTATGTCATGGTCTTAATCGAATCGGTTATTTAGCACCTCGAAATTTTAGAAATAGTTCGCCCTCTTCAACATGCAGGATGATCGTTGTTGCTCTTCCGTATACTACGGCTGTAATGTTGGGTTGGCTTCTGTGCGGATATAAATTGGAGTTATCTGATTTTCTGCTTCTCCTTGCACTGAAAACGATGTATGTTTGTGTTGTATATTGGTCGTTATTATGTTTTACTTGATAGTGCTGTCAAGTGTGGGGTACTTTGTTCTAGATTTGATATTGCTGCCCGATTTTGCGGAAAGTCTGGAGTACAGTTGCTTGAATTGATTCAGCGGATAAACCTTGGTGGTACCTGATTGGTTGTATTCACGGATAAGGTGGGGAATAATTTGTCCGGGATTGATCTTTCTGTGGCATATGAGTTTGTCTATACTGCTCCAAATTTCCTTGATAATGAAGGAACTCTCAGTTTGGTCGAAGTTTTTGGGCTTTGTTGAATGGTTTGACTCTGATTTAGTGCTGCGACAATTGTGGGAGTTTTTTTTCTAGATTGATCAAATTATTCATCTTGTTGTTGACCTTGAGGAATTCTGATCGTTGCTTGGAATTGATTGAGGCTGACACACGTGGTACTTGTTTGGTGCCTGAATGATTGCAGTCACGGGTTGGGTGGCAAGTAGATGATCGTTTGTGAAGAAATAACCCATTTTCCTCTTCTGATTCCGCTGTTTTGAACCAGATCTTATTTGATGTTCTGGCACACAACTACAGATGCAATTCTTTACAACGTGTGTGGAGAACTGTTATTTCTATTGAACGCTTCCTTAGTATAGCATATTCGCTAGTGAAACGGTCCTCGACCTTTAATGGCAGTTCGCTGGTCTTATCTGAAATTTTTGATTATTCAATTAAAATTAGGATTAATCAATTTAATTCTGTGTTAAGCTTGAAGCCCACTAAATATCAGTGGTAACCCAAAATTATAGTAAATGAACCACCCAGTGAGTCACTTTGGACCGAATATGAATATTTGTTCGAATTGAGAATACGAGACAAAGGACTTGTACGACCAATAATGAACCTCACTATTGCAACTTTTATTACATCATTAATGCACTCTGCGTCCAGGTCGTAAAAGGCTCTCAACAACCGAGCACCAAAAAAGGTGACTACAGTAAGTTATTGGAGAATAGAAGCGTTGGAGACTGAAAAAACGATGGTTGGGTGGTGGTTTCGGGATGGCTGCAAGACCTACTAATGTCGCACTGGGGAGTCTGACAGGGAGAAATAGAAATGTTGGACGCCGATTAAGACGGCCGACCTAAATTTGATCCATCACCATTGGACAAGGATGGATGGATGGCTGGATTAATACTTGTATTTAGTGCTAAAATGAGAAGTAACCCTTTTTGAGACGTATTTGACCGAATACAAGTTAACAGACGGGCCATTATGAGATGGGTGGGCATCCATATCGCGTGTGGTTTGTGTCTTAAATTCCTTTCTCTAGGTCGGAGGGAGCGGGAGATTTCATCCGGCCGGGTACGATGGTCTTTTAGGATGGAAAAATCCAAAGGACAAGCCCTCCGAGAGGTCGTAGCCGGGGATCGGCTTCTGTAGATTTTTGGTTCTTAAAGAATCTCAAACCTGAATAAAAAGCTGGTGGTAAATTTAATGGCCTTTTGCATCCAATGAGTTACTAGTTCCTTACTAGGTGTATCTTGAGGTGATGGCTAACCTCTGTGACTCGTTGAATCGAGGGTAAATAAGCATAACTTAAAATCTTATAAGAAACTAAGTGTCTAGGTTATGAATGTTGTTAATACACAGTAAAGAGACTTATAGGCGTATACTAACAGTACGCTGAGACCCTTATAATTAATGTTATGCTGCTGCTGATGAGATATGATGTGATGATAAATTAAAATCCCATCCATTGCCAACCCATGCTCTGTCGAATTTTTGGTTCATGGCTGCGGGGACTAAGCTCTCCATACATTCTCTCTGAGTCCTATTTCTAATCATCCTTGGATGATAAAATCAAAGCATATAGAGACTGAAAAATGGTTTAGCCATGTAGAAATAATGACTTGAACCATCTACTTCTTCCCATCATGGCATTTAATATTATTCTCCCCCCTCATTCTTGTCTACCCCTGGGCGTTTTCCTTTGCTATTCCTCCCAGACGTTCCCTGCCC
>JASPKZ010003702.1:0-29132 GCA_030220185.1 Diploptera punctata | reverse complement strand
ACCCCCCTTAGGCGAAAGAACAAGTACTGGCTATTGTATTTTTTCACCTCATGCACTCCCATTAAGAGAAATAGCCCTAACCTTTGTCTCATTGCACTATTATGCTCCGGGTCTAAGGGCTTCGAGAAAGTTCTATAGTACAGCTATGCTTCTTTTCAATACAAACACTGCTGCTGAGTGACAAAAAGGCTAAATGACTCAAGCTTTCTTTCTCTGTCTCACACCCAGTGCTGAAACCTTTAAGTGACTGGCAATATTACTTTTGATGTTGGTAACACTGAATTCAGTCTGTAGTCCTCGTCACTGACAGGTGCTTCAAAGATAAAGTTGTGCAACAAGTGTATTTGGCTTATTTTTTTATTAGAACAGTTGTTTTTATGATGCCTAAAGAACGGACAACAGTAAAAGACAATTGACCAATTTCATGAAGAATTTGATGCGGGAATATTCTCAAGTGATGGTTCAATATTATTTTGCAAAGTGTGTAAAATTTCAGTGAATTGCATGTTTTGCAGGACATAAGTATGCTCTTTGTAAAAAGGCAAAACAAGTTCCAAAATCATCTCTGATATCTTTGTATGATATTGATAGCATGTCTTTATATTCTTTATACAAGGCTGTAAAAATTTATGTTGTAGTCCATTTTTTGTAAGAGCCTATTTTGAATTTTTAGTGCCTATATTAATGATTTTCAGTGCCTTTTGCCTGTCTATTTTGAATGTTTTAAGTACCTAACATCCAGACTCTAATGATAACCATCATGCTGGAAGCAGATTATCTTCCATCTGGAAAGTCATCTTCCCAAAAAAGAATCTTAATTGAACTAAGCTATCATAAGATCATACTGGAAACAGATTATCTTCCATCTTCCCCAAAAGAAATATTAAACTAAATTAATAAGATAATTAAATAAAACCTCATAGTGTTATTTCCTAAAATTATCAGTTTGATTACATATCTGTATTACTTTGTTTCAAATGTATACGCATTCATATTTATCTAATGTTTTCATTGCTTACATTTTTATTTGTTACAGTATATAAGTAGCATAGTTTAGCATAACATATTCATTTTAACTTTAATGCACGTTTAATGTTATTTACGTTATAATGTTGTATTTAATATTTTGTGAAACATTATATTAACCTACAGTCATTAAATCTAAAATACTTGCCACATTATTCATAATACAGCACAGATTTGTTTTGTGTAAAAAGTTTAGATTTAAACATAGATTAATGAGAAGACTTCTGTCTTTTTTCTTGGTTCCACATACAAACAGTTCAGAAATTTACACTAACTGTATAACAGTCTTAACTTTTTAGTACATAAAAATCATGCTCTATAATTAGAAGACTGGATATGAGGTGAAGTATAAAGAATTTAAATTTAAATTTTAATGTTTAATGAATTTTAGGACATATAATGTAAGAAATACTCATAAAGAACAGCTAAAAGAAATGCAAAATTGTAGTAATTACTGAAACAAAAAAAATGAAAAGGAAGAAATATATCAAGAAATATATACAAAATTTTAGTGGAGTAGGAACAGCTAATGCAGGAGTTGCAGTAGTATACAATCTAACATAAGTATACAACCTAACATAAATTATTATTATAAATGAACAGAAAAAGTTTGGTGTATATGATACCAATAGAAGGAATAGCAATGGAAAGTAAACAGTTTTATATGGAGCTTCAAAGTGTATTAGTCCAAGTCAATACATCAGATATAATTATAATGTGTGATTTGAATTCCAGAGTTAGAAACAATCACAATTAATTATCATGTTGGTAGATTGGAGAAATGACATTAAATAAGAATGGTGAAATATTGATTTTGTACGCATATATATGATGTATAAATAATTAATAAATTTAAATAGAGATCAATGTTCTATAAATTATTGTATACTATGCAATAGAAAACTGTCAAGAGATAATTTTATAGTATTTTGAGGTTTCAAAATTGAATCAGATCACAATCTTGTAGTATCAAAAGTAAAAATCTTTCCAAAATGATATAAGAAAATGTTAATCTTCTAACCTATTATTAGAGGCCAAATCATAGTCTACCGAATCTAGCAAGTGAACGGTGTTATGATCAACTGGCTAATCGCCATATTTAAAAAATGGTATTTTGATGTCATCTGTTGCACACTGGGTTCATGAAGTAAGTGCACACACACTTTTAGTGCCAAATCTTTAAATACAGTTTTATTATTAAAGATAAATGTAAACACTATCAGTCCTATCAGAGATTCTATGTTTTGCAACAAACGGTTATAAAACCAGATCTTCATAAATGCAAATCTAAATTTTGCTTCATGCAGCTAAGCACCAAATGTTCCTGCTCTTAGATTGTTGATGCATAACTGTCAAGGAAAATAATTTGCAATATCCAGTACTGTTAGTTTGGCACTACAGTCAATAGTGAAGATTGACTTAAAATTTTAATGTATTTTTCTTGAAACTTAGATAATGGTGCATAGCCTGTTGATGTATAATGCCATTCAATTAAAATGTATAAAATGATTATATTGTCTGTGGTGTATTGTTTTTTTACATTAAGGAAAGAAAACAAGTTAAGAATATTAAAAACTGGGGTACTAAGATGAATATTTGTTCCAATAAGGGATGAGATTGGATGAAACCTCACAATTTATATCTTTGATCTAATAGCATCAGGATTATTAAGCCTAGGAGATAGAGATAGGCAGGTCATGTACCTCAAATTGGTTATAATAGAACTGTTTTCAAAATTTTTATTGGGAAATTCTTGGAGAAAAGACCATTAGGAAGGTCAAGGCAAAGTGAGAGGATGGATCTTACAGAACTGATATCAGAAATGTGAAATTAATTTAGTTCCAGAAGCCATAGAATGAGTAAGTTATAATCAATAGATAATAAAAAAAAGAATCTAATTTTATGCAATTTTATTATATACAACTTTCCTCATTAGAGGATTGCCTCAAGGGCAAAGTGATACAATTATTAATAACTGTAGAGTGAATTATTTTAATATTGATCACATAGTTTATTGATATGTACCTTATTATTTTATTATTTTAAATTCATAAAATCTGTCATTAGAGATTTTATATACTTAGAAAAAATATATAACTAATTTAGCTAGATTATTTTTAAATCTTGGTTGACTGAGGTTAGAACACCCTAAGGAAAAACCTGACTCCCTCTCTATGTGGAATATATGAAATATGTTAAACTGTTTCACAGAAAAAAATTAAAAAAATAAACTCAAAAGTATCTTGATTCTGAAAAACACAAAAAGAATCAAACACAGGTGTGAAACAAATTTAACATTTATTTACATACATCAATACATTTAATATTAAGTATCATTTTTTTAAATTAGTTAACATATTTTTAAATGTTTTCTTACAAATAACAATATTAAATATCCCAAATACAACATGAAGTCTGATGAAGTCAAATCTTTAAGACTGATTCCTATAACTTTTACACTCACGCTAAGTCATCAAAATTGGTCCATTATTTATAATATATATATATATATAAATATCAAACATTCGCTGAGTAATCTTCATTATCACTATTTACATTCTTTTAAAAAAGTGCAAGTCTGAAAATAACTTTAGGTATCATCTGGTATCAAGACCTTTTATAATACTTTTTTATATGAGCATAATGCTGCCACAAGTGTTCACATAAATGTGTTTAATAATACTGTGTATACATGGAATAGCATACTCCTGATTATCCATGCTAATAGGAACCTAGGACTGCCAAGATAAACATTTACACTATGAGTAGATTGTAGACTCAAGATAAAAGAGATTTTTTGCTGAAACTGGTCCCAAGAAAAATAGATTACATGAGGTGAGATGTAAAGATTGATTTGTCATACATTTAGAATTATACAACAATTATTGAATAGTAGTACTATTTTATTTAATAACTCTGGATGATTTGTTTATTATATTTTTTTATACTTCTGATTTATATTTTCTAATTCAATGTGTTTTCCATTAATATTTTGTATTCGATTTAATACATTCTTAAATTGAGGCAATTGTAGCCAAACAGGTCGTAGCATGTTTAATGACGTCAAGATATGACAAATTCTGTGTAATTCCTTATTCAATTACATTGGATATTCTGTATTATTTTTGTAGAGATATCTTTCTATTGGTCTGCCTCTATTTTGTTAGTGAATTATGATTGGCAGTATTATCTTTGATTTAGCCAAAGATATGGTTCAGTATAACAAACTTCATAATTTATTTTGTAAATCATAGAAAGTTCTAATTATCCCTGCATGCACTTCTGTTTAATCGCGCTAGCATGGCTTCACTAGTAAGACTGGCATGCAGAGTCATCATGTCAGAGGCTGATTGTCCACCATTATTGGTGTATTTGGCATTAACCTACAAATTTAGATAATTAGCAGTGCAATGATATAATTAAATATGTGAAAGCATATAATTTACCTCAGTGCTATGCTTTACATGTTTATTTGAATAAATACTTACTCAACGCAAAATATATTTTATTACACCATGGATATCTAGCCTTCTTTGTAACATAAATCTATAAATCCTATCTACAAAAGAATTTCAAAAAATCTTTAGTGGTCCTCCGTTATTAATTATACTATCTGCAGTGTACCCCATAGATGGCCAGAACAAACTCAGTTTTTAGCATCACCATCTTGTGGAAAGCAACAGGAAGCTACCACATCTATAATTCCCTAGTAAAGCTGAAAAGCATAGCATGAAAATGCTATGATTGCAGTGAAAGACCTGTCCTCGGGCAGAATTACAATAAATCTGTGTGGCAGTTCTATCATTTCAGGCATGAGATTCTTTAATTCTATGGCATGGGCTATTTATTTACCAACTTTCATTAAGGACAATTTATTATCATCACAATTCAAATCAGGGTGTTAAAGGGCTGACAAATTTTGTGTACAAGCCTCTTTTTCAGGCTTGAGTTTCTTTCATGTGCCACAATTCTACGACACAGGACCTACAGCTTTATTTCATTTCCAAAGAAAGCCACACTCTGGAATATGTAACCTAAGTTCAACATAACACATGGCCTTACTTCCTTTCCAAAGGAAGCCATAACCACAATTTTTACACAACAGAAAAAAATCCATCTATCCTACCCAAGTTTGAATCCATGAACTTTGAAATCAGCAGTGAGCACTTTAACTAATAGTCCACAGTAACACCCCTTCAGTATAGGAATACCATAACCATTCAGTGTTATTTAGCAAAATTACTGAATTGGGTCAGTTTAGTTTTAAAACCTTTATAAGCAGGTAGCTCAGAAAATGTGTTCAAACAGTACTATTAAAGATATCATAAATTAACTACGGTAAATAACATTAAAAGGTTTTCAAGTTAATAACTAATAAATAGTGACCTCTAAAATTAATTGTAAAACACCGTTGAGGTTATATAATATAATGTTAAAATATTAAAATAAATACCTGATATAGCAGTCGTCCTTAACTAAATTAAACTTCTGTTTAAGAAACTTTGTCAAGTGGTTAAAACTATGAAGGCCTTTCAGAATCATGTTTCATCTTCTGCATGCCAAATGGAATGCAGAAGATGAAACAAGAATGCAGAAGATGAACCATGGTTTTGAAAGGTCTTGTAGTTTTAATCACTTGATGAAGTTCTGGATATGAGGTGATATATTAAACACTTTAATTTAATTCTTAAATTAAACCTCAGAGTGATATTTTCCTTTATAAGTTCAACTAATACTTTAACATTATAATAAATAGTGAGTCGTGGAATCTCACCTCATACTCTGTGGTCTTCAAGCATGGGACAGCAGTTTCTGGAAGCATCCCTCCTATCTTCAGCTATTTTTACGACTGTTGAATTTGGTCTATCCCTATCCCTATCCAAAGTTGATGTGATGAACTTTGAGATAAAATTCCCAACGAACAAGATTTGATCTTTAAAAAAAAAAGATTTGATCTCAAAGTCCATCAAATCAACACCAGATGACATCTTTGAAGATGAAGGTGTAGACCAAAATTCAACAGTCGTAAAGATGCCTGAGGATAGGAGGGATGCCTCCATGCTTGAAGATCACAGAGTATGAGATGAGATTCCACGACTCACTATTTATTATTAACCATTAAAGGTACTGATTTAATAAAAAATATAAAGCTCCATTCACAACAGAATATGGGATGGATATTAAAGTAACTAGAGAGAAAAACTTGTACCTGAACTAGGGTTTGAACCCAAGATCTCCAACTTTACATGCCAATGCTCTACCATCAAGCTATTAGATACATCTAAACCAACCATAAATTCCTTTCTCTTTGATCCTCAAGCATCCACAGCAGTGAAATTATATTTAAAAGCTTCAGGTATACAATTTTTTTTCTCTCTCTCTCATGCTAACTAGTCAAGACAGCTTGCTTGGAAGCATTATTTTGCATTCAATAAAGCAGTTTATTAACTGAATTTTATTTTGAGAAAAAAAAATGCTGAAGTAAACAAGAAGTACGTGCAAAAACGAAACCTTTAAAAAATAAAAAAAATCATTGTCAAAAAATCAGAAGATTATTATGTGCACAAAATTTGAACTTGTCGTAGGATATTTGAAGAGAAAAAATTTTGCCCAGACCGAGACTCGAACCTGGGACCTTTGACTTTTTTCTCTTCAAATATAATTTGTCCTTCAGTGAGAGGTGTTAAATTAATAATAAAAACATTGTTGTATGATGCTTATTGAATTATTAATAAAAGTGAGTTGGAAATACACACCTAACCTCATAACTAGAGCTACGATTTTTATGTTATGGTATATTTTTTTTGGTAAGAGTGATATGTTTCTTAAATATTATAAATGCATTTATACAAAAACTAATTTAATTAGGTACTTTCTTAAATCATATTTATACATATTTAGGCATTTATATATGACAGAGCATATTATAGCAATTTATTGGTCATATTCATCATATTTTCACTCTTTTAAGAAGTAAAGAACTTTTATATTAAACTTTCTTTCTTCTGTGTTTGAGTTGTTAAATTTCTCAGAATTTTGTTTCTTGTAAAATCTATATCCCTCTCCTATTTTGTTTCTATCACAGTATGGGTTTTTCCCTTACATATATAACTGAGCATATGTTTTTATTATTAATAATAAATATAAATATTTATGTATTGTCTCGCGACTAGCAGGTAGCTACTGATAATCTTAATAAAACAAAAAGCATGCTACAATATCAAATTCCATATTTTAGCTTGCTGCTCACTTGCATTTTATTTTTAAATAAATAGTTAATTGTCATAAACTGATTTACTAATTAATTTTACAACTGAAATTATTACATAATTATAATATTATTTATTAGGTCATATTTTTTATGTTACAGTGCATAATTTTGTAAATAAAGGACATAAGTGCATATATTTGTTTGCATATTTCGGTGGTCATAAAATGTTTGCCCTACTCATAACACAAATTAAAAAAATATATATAGAGATCACTGAAATATGTACAGGTAAAAGAAATTAATTTTGTGAGGTGTACACTTCTGATTCAGATTTGTCACCTATATCATTTAGAGGAGGCAATATGTCAAGAGATTGAATAAGCTCATTTCATATTTTGTTTTCCTCATGGGCTAGTGGTCAATGTTCCTGACAACAATTCGTGAGGTCCTGGGTACAATTTCCAATCAGACAATAAGAATTTTTCCTTAAAGGGAATTATTCCTGTGGCTGCCCATGATCTGGATTTTAGGTTAAGTTTACGTTAAATACTCTCCTGGCATTTCATTATCATTTATCATCCATCATTTCATCGGGGTAATGTAATTCTGCCTTCTAGGTGCCTCAACATAAGAAATGGACTACAATTCTGCCAATGCCAGGAGGGAAAGCCAGAAATGTCATAAAAGACAATCTGTTGGCATTGAAAAAAAAATTGGAAAATACTTTGGTGGACATTTTCAGCATTCTGCTGTGTTAATCATAGAAATGTCTGTGTATTCTCTCCTCTCGATGGATAGAAAGATCTTATTCTTAAGAGAATTTAATTGTGAGATTTGTCTGCCACCTAGAGAAAGAATATGCAAGAATTCCAATGATCAACACAGCAATCAATTTCTGGCTGAAAATGGTGGAAATATGTGCTGAAACAAGTTCCAGATGAGAAAACAAAATAGAAGGTGAAGTGTAGACCTATATTCCCCAATCAGTTTACTTAACTATTTACTAGTATTTGGCACTCCTAATAATTGTTTTAAAGATTTTCTGAGTTTTTTTAATTAAAATTTGAAAATTATATACGAACTGATTTTTGGGTGTCCATTTTGATGTATCATTATTTTTTAACTTTATAGGAAAAATCACTATGAGGTTTAATTTAAGATTAAATTAAAATTCTTTATACCTCACATCAAATTCAGTCCTTTAATTAAACGAGTTTCAAAACCCAGGTGATTTCATCATCAGTAATATCTCGACCGATGTTATGTCGTTCAGGAAAACTGCTCAAGATATTACTGAAAATGAAACCACATAGGTTTTGAAACCAGTTTAATTAGAAGACTGGATATGAGATGAGGTATAAAGAATTTTAATTTAAATCTATCATTATTTTTGTTTGTTTTTCTGTTCTAATTTTGTTTTAACAAAAACAAATCCACACAACAGACATGAATAATCAGGAGTCTGGTGGGGGTAGGAGTTGCGACAAGCTGCTGACATAAAAAGAAAAAAGAAGACACAGTTTGAAGGCAAACAGAAAGTGAACTGCAACATGAAAGTGGAGACTTTCTGAAGATACCAGAGATACACAAAGTGATAACAAGTGAATGAGGGGTGAAGTAAAATGCATCATCTGTTGTCTCATCGCTCAGCATGTACGGTATACATTAAACCGGAACCTGCGCGGACATCCTCCACAGACCCTGCAAACCATCCAATCATGTCCACACTTATAATTCCTGAGCAGATGATGTGTGCAAATCTAGACATCCTCAACCACAACAAGAAGTGTACGACATAACAACCAAACTAACCAAAAGTGTTTATTAATCTTTAGCAAGCATTATAGTATTAATTTATACTGAAAATTACATACAATAGAATCCTGTTAAAGGGCTTGGAGCTATTTGAGACATCACATGAGAACTACTTTTGTTTCTATATTGTATAGTACTAATGTTATTTAAACATTGCAATGAATATAGATTACAATAATTTATTTTTTTAGGAAGTAACACTATATAGTTTAGATGTTATCTTTTAAATTAACATTTTCCAGAATTGGACATAGTTTTAATTTAGAAAAAAAAATTAATGTTTGGACCAGGATTCGAACCCCAGATCTCCGACTCTACGTGTCAGTGCGATACCAATTATACCATCTGAACCCTGATATGAACGTCAACAATTCTTTCCACTTATATAATTCTCTTTCTTCAGAAGGCTGGTAGCCATCACTACCATCAAAGCCATCTAACGACTTCAATTCAAAGTATTTTTTATTGAGAATTAATACATTACTTTTTAAGCAGTGAAGCTTCATATTTAGATGTTATATTTTAAATTAACACTTTCCAGAATTGGACATAGTTTTAATTTGGAAAGAAAAATTAACGTTCAGACTGGGATTTGAACACTGGATCTCTGACTCTGTGCTGCAATACCAATTACCCATCTGAACATCAATAATTCTGTCGACTTAAATAATTCTCTTTCATCAGAAGCCAGTAGTCATCACTACCATCAATGCCATTTAATGACTTCTATTTGGAGCATTTTGTTGAGAATTATACATTACTTTTTAAGCGGATGGCATAATTGGTATCGCATTGACACATAGAGTCAGAGATCCGGGGTTCAAATGTCAGTCCGAATGTTAATTTTCTTTCTAAATTAAACTATGTCCACCAGGCTGCAAACAGGGTATTTTAAACAGGGAGGAAACCCTCTAATTCTTTCTAGATTGAAAGTTTACAGGAACCAACCTGGACAATAACCCAGCGTCCAATCCCTACCTTCTCGTGGTGCAGCTATTTACATGTTGTTAATGCAATATGAACTAAAGGGATGGACTACCCACCAAGTAGCACTGTCAGCTTGGTGGGTTGTAGACCGATCTGGTATTTCTTCCTTTTCTAGTACCAGATCCTTCTTTTTGCTTTCTTATCCAGTCTCCCTTGACTGACCTCTCATTTTCTTCGACCCTGATGGTATTAGAGTATTTGAGGCCAAAGGGTTAATTTCTGTCTTTCCTATCTTTCTTTCTTTCTTTGAATCTCATGGGCATTCAATGCCCACATAAACTGCCTGTATATGCAGCCCCATTGCAACTTACATACCATAAGTATGCAATGAATATGTGTCATCAGCTGCGACTGGATACATGTAATGAAGAATGAAGAATGAATTAAACTATGTCCAATTTTGGAAAGTGTTAATTTAAAATATAAAATCAAAATATGAAGCTTTACCACTTAAAAAGTAATGTATAAATTCTGTATAAATAATGACAAGATATTATTATTATTATTAAATCTCAAAATATTTTGAAACCCTATTTCACCACAAAGGCATGTTAGGGTTGTAGCTTCCTATAACAATATATACTATATGTTATAAGCAGAAATATTAACATATGGATTAGAATGAGTGCTAAGAAATACATAAATTGTCTATAAGAGTATTGGCAAAATATTACTTAAATTCATCGGAGAACATATTGTTTAAACAACTCACCTCATAGGATTCATGCTTCCATGATATCGCGATTTCAAACATAATCATGTTCATCGTCAGCCATAACTCCGACTGATGAAATTCTTCGGCCGTCAACTATTCTATTGTCGCCATCTTCAGTGCTGCCATCTATGGTTGAATTTATGAACTTCGAAATCAATGTAATTTCGTTAGGGATATCAAAATTCATTGATCTATTTTTGTTTTTCTGAATGTATATTTTTTCCCAAACTGTCAATTCCAAAGTTTTCTCTACTTGTTTTAAAAGTTTAGCTTCTCTTCCAATTTTATGATGTTCTAATAAACTATGTGCAGCAATTGCAGATTTTTCAATTTCACAATTTTTAATATTTTAATATTTCTGAAATTCGGACAAAAGAACATTTCAGAAATATTAAAAATTGTGAAATTGAAAAATCTGCAATTGCTGCACATAGTTTATTAGAACATCATAAAATTGGAGAAGAGAAGCTAAACTTTTAAAACAAGTAGAGAAACCTTTGGAATTGACAGTTTGGGAAAAAATGTACATTCAGAAAAACAAAAATAGATCAATGAATTTTAGATCAATGAATTTTGATATCCCTAACGAAATTACATTGATTTCGAAGTTCATAAATTCAACCATAGATGGCAGCACTGAAGATGGCGACAATGAATAGTTGACAGCCGAAGAATTTCATCAGTCGGAGTTATGGCTGACGATGAACATGATTATGTTTGAAATCACGATATCATGGAAGCATGAATCCTATGAGGTGAGTTGTTTAAACAATATGTTCTCCGATGAATTTAATGATTATACCTCATAATGTTCACTTCCCAACATTAATTAAATATAAAATATTACTTATTGTTATGAATTTCATAAAATTTTTATGATAATTTTGGTTCTTAAAAATCGCGTCACACATTGAGAAAAAAGTCTCACCTTAGTTTAAAAGTAAGTTTAACCAGAATCGTTGTCCTTCAAATATAGGACAATCAAATTAAACATGTTTTACAGATTGCATTGATTCT
This sequence comes from Diploptera punctata, assembly GCA_030220185.1. NCBI lineage: Eukaryota > Metazoa > Arthropoda > Insecta > Blattodea > Blaberidae > Diploptera > Diploptera punctata. The sequence continues at coordinate 17,361 of JASPKZ010003702.1, read as the reverse complement.
TGACATTTACAAGGGTAAAAGTGCTCTATAAATATTAGTGCTTATTATAACAGAACCCAAACGGCCATATGGCCATCATCATCCTTCACCAGTGTGGAAAGCAACACACCTACAATTCCCTAGTAAAGCTGCAAGCATAGCATGAAAAATGCTATGAGTGCAGTGAAGGAGCTGCCTTCGGGCAGAATTACTATGGATGGATATAACAGAAAATATGATTAGATCAATATTTTACAAATTAAGCTACATTAAATTAGGTTCTAATGACATCGGAATGGGAGAAGAACCTCAAAATTATTTTCAAAAATACAGAATGGAATGAAATGCAACATAACACATAGATTAATAAATTTCAAAATAAAAATATTAATACATAAATAAGTTGGTCTGTTTCTTCTTAAATTGTATAATTGTTTCTTTTAGACATAAGTTTCAAAGAAACAACTATATGAGGTAAGACTGAGTCTGTATCAACCGAAGATGGAGCAAACATGCTTTGAAACATATGTCTAAAGAAACAACTATATGAGGTAAGAAGAAACAGACCAAATTTATTCCTTTATTAAGTAAAACCTCATAATGTTACTTCCTATTGTATTTTCAAATATTACAATTTATTCAGTATTAGAATAGATGACAATGTACCACCTTTGTAACTTGGCATATTAAAAAAAACATTGAAGATGAAGCGCCTGTATTGTACTGTGGTTATGACTCTTCTGTGTGTTATCTGCTCACATATTCATAGATATACCCTAAGAAATTACTCAATTATCTCAACATTTGGGAAGGAAAATGTGCTTCACAGTAATCAGTTACATAAAAACCAAATACTGTATATGCATTCACTCACATTTGTGTGGAGAAAATGGCAGATACTCTATCTTGATGTTATATTTTAAATTTAACTTTCCAGAATTGGATACAGATTTATTTTAGAAAGAAAAATTACGTTTGAACCAGGAGTCAACCCCCGGATCACTGACTCTGTACGTTAGTGCGATAACCGTTGTGCCATTCGAACTTTACAATAGGAACATCAAATTTTGATCCACTTATACAATTCTCCTTTCATCTGAAAGCCAATAACCATCGCTATCAACAACACTATCTGACAACTTCTATTCAAAGTATTTTTATTGAGAATTTAAACAATGCTTTTAAGCGGTAAAGCTTTAAAGTAATACGTTATATTTAAAATTAACATTTTCCAGAATTGAATATAGTTTTATTTTAGAAAGAAAAATTATTACGCCATTCAAACTTCCAATAGGAATGTCAAATTTCTCTCCACTTTATATATAATGGTTATCCCACTGACATACAGAGTCAGAGATCTGGGGTTCGACTCTCAGTTCAAACATAATTTTTCTTTCTAAAATAAAACTATATCCAATACTGGAATGCATCTATTTAAAATATAACATCAAAACAATAAGCTTTACTGCTTAAAAGTAATGCTTAAATTCTCAGTAAAAATACTTCAAATAGAAGTTGTCAGATGGCATTGTTGAGAGTGATGGCTATCGGCCCTCGGATGAAAGGAGAATTGTATAAAGTGGAAAAAAAATTTACGCACCTATCGGAAGTTCAAATGGCATAACAGTTATCACACTGATGTACAGAGTCAGAGATCTGGAGTTTGACTCCTGGTTCAAATGTAATTTTTCTTTCTAAAATAAAAATAGATACTCTATTCCTAGACTTGCGCTGAAGTGAAATCAAAATTGAGTTCTTAAGAAGTATCATTCTTAACAAGGTATCATAGAAAATTTGAAAATGTAACTTTTTTTTTGGTAGCATTGTGGTTAAGTGGGATTTTACTGTATTACAATAATAAATTTAAAAAACTTAATCATATTCAGATGTAAAATATAGATTATTGTATATATTCTGTGTTTAATCCCAATTCACTGTAGTTTTTTGTGCTTGAGATTATGGATTCAGCAGATAAATGTGTTTATTTTCAATGTATGCACCTCATCAGAAGTAGATGATGTATACAGCAAGGAGAGTATGTTCTTTGATGATGATGAGAATAAAGACAAGAGAGAAGGTGCTGGCACATAGATTACTACTAAGCGCCAAGGGCACTACTTGATTTTAATGTTTCCATAGACAGACACATTATTATTAACAGTACTTTTTTTAATATATACACATTGGAGAAGTTTGGGATTTATCCAGGCATCTGGTGCACAATCCAGTTATTAATAATTGTACACTGTTACTCCTTCTAGCTCTGACAAGGAAACTGTCAACCATTGCATGTCGAAACCTATCTTGAAATTTCTCCAGAGAAGTATTGTGATGTAGCAAGAGCTATATCCAAAAATTACACAGCTCTACAAAAAAAAATTGTTGCCCTGGATATCTCAGTGAATTTCTATGTTTTCAAGTGCACAGTTTATGAATATATTCATGAAAGTGCTGAATGTGCTCCAGTTTTTTTGATTTTTGCATATCTTATATCTTAAACAGTAAACGGCTTGTAACCAATAAAATTTATGTTTCCAGTCATGATATGATTTCTGCGCATTTTTTTCGAGTATACAAACATCATATGATCCCCCCTCCGCATATCGGTCGTGATCTCAGTTATTTGACAAAATTAAAGTACACACAATGCGCATCTGGATATGATTATAAAACAATTTGTCAAAGCGTTGGACAAGGAAGGAAAATGTTTCAAATGCATTTGTAGAAAATTTTCTAAATTCAGCATGTAAAAGTTAAAAGACGGAATATTTGATGATCCTCAAATTCGGCAATTGATGAAAGATGCAAATTTTATCAAAGTTATGACTGTAATAATAGAAAGTGAAGCTTGGAAGGGTTTTGTATTGGTAGTAGAAAATTTCCTAGGTAACTATAAAGCACCAAATTATAAAGAAATGTGTGCAAAACATGTTGATAAGCTTCAAGATTCTGGGAGCAAATATGAGTATAAAGTTACACTTTCTACACAGTCACCTGGATAGATTTCCGGATAATTTAGGAAATTATAGCGACGAACAGGGAGTGTGTTTCACTAGGATCTAGAAGTAATGGAGGAAAGGTATCAGGGTAGATGGGACCATCACATGATGGCAGATTACTGCTGGTCTTTAAAAAAAAGATTGTCCCCTAAAAAGTAAGAAGAAGAAAATCTTATAAAAGGCGTTTCACTGAAGTATAACAGGGGTTTTCTATATTTTTCTTTCTATTTACATCAGTGCATACTAATTTTTCAAAAAAACAATTGACATTATAAATATAGGCCTATGTTATATTTTTCATATTTTCCGATTTTTGTAATGTAAAATGAAAATAAAGTTTAAAAAAAAACCAGAGCAAATCTTTCAAAATCATTGATAGTTTCATGAATTGTGAGCATAAATATATCCGAAATTAATCTTATATCAAGGGCAACAAAACCACTGTTGACCAGTGTTATCTGCCATTTTAACTGCACGTGACAAAAATCGAAGCCAGAATCCAGCAATGGTAATCTACTATGCAAAGTAGATGGTGTCCCTATGTGAGTAAAGAGGAGTGGAGTGTGGTAGGATGCAGCATGCAGGCAGGTTATCAGGGTTATCCATTTCACCAAGTCAGGAGTTGTATTACTTCCATATAGTTCACATGAAAGACTTGGTGCTTGATTTTGGTACCATGCAGTTAAAAAAAGGCACATGAGTTTTTGGACATGGCCTTGGCATAACAAAATGCTTCTCTGGGAGGAATTTCAAGATAAGATAAGTTTCAGCATGCAATGGTTGACAGTTCCCTTTTGAGATTGAAAATTTTACAATTAGAAATTTCTTATTCAGCTAGATATCACTTGAGCTAGTGTGGTGGACAAAACTACAAATATGGATTCCTCAAATCAAAAGATGAAGAATAATGTACAGCAATAGTCACAAAATGCTTCATTTGTGTTATGAGGAGTTAAATACACATTCAGAACTTATCTTCACTGACAGTAAGGAGATGCAAGTCTGGATATTTACTCAATATAATTATTGCCTGTGTTAAAGCATCACTGCCGTTTTCTTAATGCTACAATTACTTACCCAAGTTAAAAATTCCTCCCATTTTATGAGAAGAAAATGGATCAAAATGGAAAGAAGTAAAGACATATAATTTTCTTTCTTCCCTAAATCTCCCACAATTATCATTAATAAATAATACATGCTTCTATTCACCGCTGTGGTCTTGGGGTATCATGCTGCCTTGTCATACAGCGGGCCTGGGTTTGGTCCCCGGTCGGAACAAGTTTCCTGGGTGAGGTTTTTCGGGGTTTTTCCTCACTTTTAAGACAAATGTCAGGAAACTTTAAGGCCCAAATGGTCCCTAATCATCATATGGCCAACATAATAATCATCATTCATATTAAGCTTAGGATTAAGAACTCTCCTAGTTCACCACTATCATCATCATCAAATCAATAATCATATCAACAAGGCAGCTGTAACCCTGACTTCCAGGCACCCCAACCTCAGAAGTGGGTTACAATTATGCCATTGCCAGGAGTGAACACCAGAAATGTCAAAGTGACAACCTGGGACATTGAATAAAAAAATACATGCTTCTCCACAAAATTTCAAAAGTTATATCATGTATTAATAATGCATCACATAATATAAAATATATAGTCCCTTTTTTATTAATAAAAATATGAAAGAAAATCAACACAATTCACTTTTCAATAGAAAAAATGTTCCCAAAGAAGTAGAAAATAAAACTTGACAATAAAAGTATATAAAAAAATCATGGCAAGTGACATTATGGAATACATATCAGTGGAATACAAATGTGAATCAAAAACTTCACACTTTATCTCATAAAGTACACTTCTCTCACCTGGATGTCCTCAGTTAAACTCCAACTCAATGATAAGGACTTCAAAACATCATGTTTCAATGTTTTTATTTAAATTAACATGTTCTAATCCTAGATAGAATTTAATTTAAGAAAGAAAAATTTATTTAAATTAATATTGGGAAGTAAACATTATGAGGTTTTATCATTAATAGTGAGTGGAGAACTTATTTTTAACGACTCACCTCATATAATTTCAAATTTCTTTGATACCAGCGGTTTCAGACAATATCTTGTCCCTCTACGTGACTGTGAAGAGGGACAAGATATTGTCTGAAACTGCCGGTATCAAAGAAATGTGAAATTATATGAGGTGAATCGTTAAAAATAAGTTCTCCACTCACCATTAAAGAAAAATTAATTCTCAAATTGGGCTGGACCTCTGATTTTGTATATCAGTATGATTCCAATTCACATTCATGCACCGATAAGAACTTCAACATTTCTTTCCACTTATACAATTCTCGTTTGTCCAAAGGTCGATAGCTGTTGCTACTAACTGTTACTTATATTCAGAAGTATTTTTATTGAGAATTTATACATTACTTTTGAGCAGTAAAGCTTAATTTTGAATGATTTTATTTAAATTAACATGTTGCGATACTGGTAGAATTTAATTTAAGAAAGAAAAATTAATGCTCAAACTGGGACTTAAACCCTGGATTTCTGATTCCGTACATCATTATGATTCCAATTACACTATGTCAAGTGAGATAAGCATATTTTATGAGGTGAGGTGTGAAGTTTCCAATTCAAATGTGTATTCTAATAAAATTTACATTCACAAATATATAACAGTCCATTGTTCTAAAGTCTGACATTATACCATCCTCCTTCTTGATTTCAATTCACTTCCATCCACTAGTTGGTTTGGCATGGAATGATCCATGCAAATTTACAGTTTCAATTCATATTACTCAAAAATGCATTTAATCAACCATTATGAACTTCTGCTTTCCTCATCTCCTCTAATTTAGGGAGTCAGATATTGGGTAATAATGTATTTTATAAAAACTAGCCAATTATCAGACATTTATTATCTGGTATTTACTTATGCACAAAATCACTATTGTGTCAAAAACTAGGGGTCCAAAGGTCCACCACCACCTGCAATATAAGTATGTGGAACGTGGCAGTGCACAACATCAAAAAAGTGTGAACAATCAGTACCTAAACACAAGTACTACCAATGTGGTAACCATACTAGTAGAATTAATTCATAAGTTGCGTGAAAGAAGACAAAAGTGCACTATTAGAAAGTCAAAAACATTGAATCCAATCACAAACTGGACAAAATTGCCAACTTAAAAAGTACTTTAAATCACAGTGTTATCCGTTCATGTGGAGTTGCTCCCCACATGAACTTCAAGAAATTTGAGCTCACCCCTCTTGGAGGAGGCCCTAGCCCTTCAAGGGACACAGTGGCTTATTCATTCATTTATTTATTGATGCCAATTTTTCTGTTATTGATCAGCTTAATGACTGCAAAAAGTTTGGATTTGACACTAATCTAGTTCACATTGGACATTTTAATCTTACCCCTTCTCACTCTACCATGAAATAGGAACCAAGACAGGTGGGGAAAACATGCAGAGAGAGATAAAAATGTGGCTTCTAAACAAACTTAGACGGAGAAAGTTTGTTGCCACCTTACGCTCCACAGGAGAGTAAAAGGAAGTATGTAAGTCAAGTGTCATTCTCCCTAATGTTGCTATGGGTCAAACTTGGGCTTAATGTCACCAAAATTGTCACCAATTAGCTTATTAGTGACTCCAAATACTTTGCATTTCAACACTAATATCAACATTCTTTTTTGTTGAATTTTTGCATGTCGCTCTCTCCACCCCTGATAGAGTGATACTGATCTCTTATCCCCATAATATCTTTCCTAGATTGTAAATCATATGAGTACCAAGTTGAGAAGAAACCAGAGTTATGCTGGAACGTACATACATACATTTTATAATAAATATATATATATATGACATGATAAGAAAAATAAATGCCTGGATGGGATTAGAACCCAGACCTCTGGGTTGGTACCCCAGCGTGCTATCCATTAACACACCGCCAGGCAAATCCAATACAAACATTTATCTTTCTTATATATATATATTATATTCTCCAGTATTACTAAATGTAGCGAGAACTTACTTTTAATTTGCTAACTTGTTACAGTTAGCTACCAGATGGCAGTGAAGACCGAGTTCTCGCTACATCTAGTAATATAGAGAATATAATATATATATATATATATAAAAAAGATAAATGTTTGTATTGGATTTGCCGGTGGTGTAATGGATAGCATGCTGAGGTACCAACCTGGGTTCAAATCTCATCCAGGCATTTATTTTTCTTACCATGTCATATTAAGCTTGCATTGCTACTTACTGTAGCCACCCAAATTCCTCGCGATGTTGGGTGGGCACTGGTCCCATACTAGCCAAAATTCCAAGAGTGAAACAACATCTCAGGAATGTCAAAGGAGAAGTAGAAAAATCTGCAGTAGCTGCCCATGAATGGTCAGAAAAACATCTTATTGAAAGGAAAGCAAAGAACTCATTTCTGGGAAAAATATATACATTCAAAAAAATGAAAAACAGAAATTAATGAACTTTGAAATTCCTGTGGAAAATATTTAATTTCGAGGTTTTTCAGTCTACCAACAGAGGAGCAAGAGACGACAGAACTGATTAAGGTTTTGAAACTAGTCTTAAGAAGAAGAAGAATATGAGGTGAGTGATAATAATTTACATAAATATACCTATTTATTCATATAAACTATAATTACAATTGGGAAGTGCCAATAAAACAAGAAGCATTAAACAGATTATTTTGAGAGCTACAAAACAAGAGGCATAAAAGAAAACTATTTATGATCAATTTTGAGGAATTTTAAAGCAAATTTTATTTTAGAAAGAAAAATTAATGCTCGAACCAGGATTTGAACCCCAAATCTCTGATTCTATTTGAGTGCCTCAGTGCCATAGATGCCTAACCCACAATTAAAAAAATTATGCTTTTCCCTGTAATTGCACTAGAAATAATCATCTCTTGTCAGAGATTATGTATGAGTTAAAATTAACTAAAATGTTATAGGCAGATGTGGCTCTGACAGAGATGATTATTTCTAGTGCAAAAGCAAGGAATAGCATTATTTTTTAAATTGTGGGTTAGGCACCTATGGCACTGAGGCACTCATTTGTCAGTATGATTATTATTTAATATCCAAAATTTATAAACCCTATTTCACCCAAGGTACATTAGGGTTATAGTTTGTGTCAAGCTTTTTGAATCATTACTTATTTTAGGAATTCACACTATGAGGTATATTCATTTAGGTAATTTTTTTTATCGCTCACCTCATATTATTATATAATATGAGGTGAGTGATAAAAAAATTTTACTTTGTGAATCATTATATAATTTTATCTAACACTAAAGTTGATAACAGTATGACAACCATTATACTATCCAAGCTCCAATATGAATGTCAGTAATTCTTTCCACTTATGCAACTCCCTTTCATCCAAAGGCCGATAGCTATCTTTCGGATGAAAGAGGATTGTATAAGTGGAAAGAATTGTTAATGTTCATATCAGAGCTCGGATGGTGTAATAGTTATCATACTGATGCACAGAGTCAGAGATCCAGGGTTCGAATCCTGGTTTGAGCGTTAATTTTTCTTTCTAAAATAAAACTATGTCCAATTCTGGAAAGTGTTAATTTAAAATTTAACATCAAAATTTAAAACAGATTTTACGGTGAAGCAGTATTTTATTTAATATCTCAAGTTATGAATGATGCAATTGAAAACTGGGTATGAAAGGGCCAATACATTCAAGTCAGAATTAGGGCTTTATGTGTTATAAAGTTATAACATGAGACCCACAGCTTTACTTTTCCTCTAAAAGAAGGAATACTCCTTAAAAATTCCATCAATTCCAGATAATTTGCAACCCTGACATTTTATGGTGAGTTAACCATTGTTTTAGTTTTGGGAACAAGTTTACTATTGAAATGTGACACACATTGTCAGTACTTACACTTTAAATGTGATGTCCACGATGAGGGCTGTGAATGGAATGAGGAACAGACCCAGCCAGAACACAGGACTGGTGAACATCATGCGGTCCATTCCCAGCATCACTGCACCCACTGGTATCGTTGGCCAGAAGTTACTGTCAATCCATGGTAAATATAAAATAAATATCCTCAACTCGTGTCCAACTCAGGGTTGAGGGATGAGATGAACTCCTATATACAGAGGTCTGTGAATGACAAGGGTGCCGGCAGACTATGCCTCATGCATCATCACAGGGGTAGATGAACAAAATGAAATGAAATGGATGAGATGAGTATGGAGAAAAGGTGGAATGAAATTGTGGCAGGGGAAAAGAGAGAAAACCCCTAGCTCCATTTTGACTGAGACTCGATCTCGGGACCCCAGCGGTGAGAGGTGAGCATCTAACCACTTCTGCCATGGAGCCACCTGTCAATCCATGGTAGTGTTTTTAAAATATGCACATGATTAGAGACAAGATTTTAAAAAGGGAAAATTTCACTGAAAAAGAGGAAAACATTTCTCTAAAAAATAAAAAGGACCTTAAAGGGAGTACAAAGGAAAAAAAATTTCATGATCACTGCTATTTTTACCTTAACCCTCTGCATGCCACTGGTAAAATCTCTTGTATCAGAGATTTAACACGCCGATGATGAATCAGCTGTGCAAGTAGGTTTAAGTTATATTGTCTGGCAGGTAACTGACAGAAGCACCAGAGCCGTTCAAATCGGCTCATGACATCTAAAGGGTTCACATGAAAGAATTATTGAAATTCATCGGAGAACAATTGTTGACAACTCACCTCATAAATTTAATGTTTTTCACAATAACTACTGCAGTTTCAAAAACGATATCACAATCCATCTTCAACCATAATTCCGATGAATTTCAATGATTATACCTCATAATGTTTTACTCTCCACACATTAATTTAATATAATACGAAAGAAATATTTTTTAATCAAAATTAAAGAGGGAACTAACACTATGAGGTATTTTCAATTTATAAATGAATTGGAAAAATGTTTTTATCTCTCACCTCATAACGTTGCGTGTTTGTCATGATACCAGTTTCAAAAGTTATTCACCTTCATCTTCAGCCAAGAGTTAGAGTTTCATTGACTGAAAATGAAGGTGAATGACCTTCGAAACTGTTATCATCAAAACATACAATTTTATGAGGTGAGATATAATAACATTTTCTTCAACTCGTTTATAAAATAAAGAATCATACTTAATTTCAATATGTTTGCAGGTTAGATGTAGAATATCTTGGATAGCAGGATAATGATGATGTTACATCAACAGCAACTAGTTGTGAATACTTTGTTTTCCCTTTGAACCTCCAATTCATGTATTTATTACTTTTTAAAGGTTTGGATTTTTATAAACTTTGTTTAAGTGTGTAATTTTAATGGTCCTATAAAAAAATAACACAAAAGGAGAAACTTGAGCTAAAGAAAAGGAAATTTTAAGGAAAATCATAAGACCAAATTATCAAGATCCATCTATCCATAGTATACTTCTGCCTGAGGGCAGGTCCTTCACTGCAATCATAGCATTTCCATGCTATGCTTGCAGCTTTACTAGGGAATTGTAGGTGTGGTAAATTCCCGTTGCTTTCCACACTGGTGAAGGATGATGATGATGATGATGATGATAATGATAGTGATGATGGCCATATGATTTCGAGGACCGTTTGAGCCTTAAAGTTTTCCCTAACATTTGTCTTACAGGTGAGGAAAAACCCCGATAAAAATCTCACCAGAAAACTGCCCTGACCGGGGATCGAACCCAGGCCCGCTGCGTGACAAGGCCAGCACGCTACCCTCGAGACCACAGCGGTGGATAATTTCAAGATAATAAAATAATATACATCAAGATGAAACTCTCTACAAAAAAAATTGATAAAACTTTCAGATACTATGTGAAAAATGAGAATAAAATTTGATGGTCATCTCTCAGAATGAAATCTAACAGATTAACCAAACAAATATTTGATTTTTTCCGTAACTGCAAAAAAAAAAAAATCCAACTGATTTAAAGAAACTCAAAAAGACCTAATAGAAATAAAGATTACAGAAAATTCACTAATCGATCGAACAGCTGAATTAATTATTCAAATTGAAAACATAAGGTTCCAAGATAAATCTTAATTAAAATCCAAACCTATTATCTCGGAAGAAGAGACGAAAATAAGATCACAAAGAATCAAAAAATACTGGGCACTAAGAAACTAAGAAAACACACTGAGAAATGATTGATCCAATGTACCTCAAAGAGGGTAAAATGGTGGAAAAAAAATTATTCAGATATATGAACAAACAAACTCCATGGCTCCCTACCAGCCAGCTGCTGGCCTCACATCCACAAGTGTTAATCATAGAGGAAGAAAATCATTCAGCTAGTATAGGGGTGACATGTGGTCAGGATATCATGTCTCCCAGCCATTATAGCTGGTTTTCTCAACCTGGAGCTGCTACTTATTGTAGCTACCCAAATTCCTCATGATGTTGGGTGGGCAGTGGTCCCATACTGGCCAAAATTCCATGAGAAAATTTCTTCCCCCATGCCTTAACCAGTGCAGGACAAATTATCCAGATATATGCCAATTATGTTCAGAAAAGAGATAATGATGACTGACGTGACTGCAAAGGGCAACTTATGTTAAGAATGGGAAATTAAACCAAGCAATCTTGAGTATTAAAGGTTACAAACTCTTATATGGATTATTTCGTGTTTTGTGAAATAAAAAAAAAAAGGATTTCCCTCTAAATCTGGTCTCAAGTGGTAGTAACCCTCAGCCAGACAGTAAACCTCAAATCTAAACTTAACCTAAATTTCAGACCAAGAACAATCTAACTAACTAACTCACTGGCACTATCGAACCCGTACGTTCATGGTCGCGTGGACATAAGCTCTCCATACATCCCTACCCTGAGCTAATGTTTTCCAATCATTCCTTGTATAATCTACTTCCCTCAAATCATTATTAATGTTATTCTCCCACCTCATTCTTGGTCTACCAACTGGGCGTTTTCCCCTGGTTTTCCTAAAAGAAGTTTCCATGCACACCTTTCATTCCCCATTTGTGCCACATGTCCTGCCCATTGCAGTCTATGAGACTTAACTGTTCTCATTATAACTGGCTTCCTATAGTAAAGTTGGTAAGTAAAGTATTCCCACTACAGGCCTCAGGAGGCCCTTGGGGTAGTGGGAGGTTAGGGCTCCCACTATTTCTAGACAATCGGCACTTGATGTCAGCCGGGTGTTTAGCCCTGCGTGACGGCCGCCTTTAACCCAGAACAAGCGCTCTGGGTACTCCATTTCCGTTAGAGGCTGAGTCGACCCCAGGGCCATAGTGCAGCAGCCAGAAGGTTTGGATCAGTTTAAAAATCCTGACCCACCGGGGACTTGAAACCTTTGACCTTCCGGCTTGTAGCACAGTGCCTTAAACCACTACGCTACGGCAGACCATGCAATCATTGTTATGCAGTCCTTTCTCCATTCAACTGTCTGTTCATTCTCTCTTTGGTCCAAATATTTTCCTAAGAACTTTATTCTCAAATACTCGTAATCTCCTTTCCTCCCTTAAAGTAAGAGTCCATGTTTTGGCCAATCCATTACAATATACCTGGTACAATAATAGTTTTATATATTTTGAGTTTAAACGTTTTTTGAAAAGAGTTGGGAAGTCAAGAGTTTCTGTGATGCATAATAGCATGCATTTCCAGAATTGAGTCTATGTTTAATTTCCTTGTGCATCTCATTCCTGTTTGTAATTATTGTTCCTAGATATTTGAATTCAGCCACTTCCTCAAAATTTCCCTCATTTGTCATTAGCTGTCCATTTCCATTATATAATGTATTTCTATGTGTGACCATATAGTCAGTTTTACTGATATTTCTTAGTGTTACTCAGTAGTGTGTGAATGTTGGCCTTTAGTATCTCCTCGCTATCACCCAATAGTACTACATGATCAGCATAAACTGACAGCTTATTAATACCATTGAGTTGTAGGCCTTCTTCATCCTCTACAGATTTGATGGCACGCTCCAGTACAAAATTAAATAGTAGTGGAGATAGTGCATCTCCTTGCTTCAACCCATTGTGGATTTCAAAAGTATCCAAAAACTGTTTGCCTACATGCACTCTACTCTCTGTGCCATTTAGACATATATATAAGTCTAACTTTTTAGGAATTCCGAACTCCTGAAGGATAACTTCTCCCTATTAATTGAATCATATGCCTTTTTGAAGTCTACATATAGTTGATGTACAGTATCATTATATTCCCATTTCTTTTCTAAAATCTATCTTATAACTAAAAATCTGACCTGTTGTAGACCTGTTTCTTCTAAATCCACATTGATGATCTCCTAGAATGTCATCAATATAAGGAGTAAGTCTGCTTACTAATATATTTGTTAGAATTTTGTATGAAGTTGAAAGTAATGAGATACGTAGTTGTTGCAATCAGTTTAATCTCCTTTCTTATAAATTGGTACGATAATTGATTCTTTTCCATTCATCTGAAAGAGCTTGTTTATCCCAAATCATATTAAGCAACTGGTGTATCTTGTCCATCAATTTTTCCTCCCCCTGATTTTATCAGATCTGCTGGGATCTCATCTGAACCTGATGCTTTAATACAACTTTCAAATTTCTATCGCCAGTTCAACCTCTAATGCACTTGGTTTCTGCGATTAGCATTTCTGCTGTCTGTAAATTATCCTCTTCAATATCCTGTTCTTGTATGTACATTTAAAAAGATGATTAAAGTAACTTTTCCATCTATTTAATTTACTCCTGGAATCTGCAATAATATCCCCCATTTTCATTACTAATTATGTTTTGTTCTAAGCCCGAAACCCTTTCTTCTCTATCCTAATTCTCTGATATAATTCCTCTAATGTTCCTATTTTTTGCATTTCATTTCAAGATCAATTAATCTTCTCTCTCAAATATTCCTTCTTTTTACTCTTTAGTAACCTCATGGTTTCCTGTCTAACACTACCCAATTGCTCCAAATTACCTCATTTGGCTCGTGTAACCATTTCATTTTTTGCTAGCTTTCTTTTCTTTACAATGTTGGCACTTTCCTCATCAAACGATTTCTTGTTTTGCCTCTTTTTTTAAATAACCAATGATGCTGACAATTTAATAGTATCTCTTATAGCCTCCCATTCTTTATTTATATCAGTTTCCTTCTTCTCGTTTGCACATTGTCATCTGAAGATTTAAGTACTTCTCAATCTATTAAGCAATTTTAATTTGGTATTCTTTGCCGCATTTCATCATTTTTAAAGTTTTTTAAATCAAATTTTCAGAACTATCTTTAGTGTTTGTTCCTCTCATAAACGTGATGCCCTCACCAGATGATGATCCGAATTGCAGTCTGTCCCTCTAAGTGGATCTAACATCGATTATCACTAATACGTGATCTATCTGGTTTCGAGTTTCGCCATCTGGAGACGTCCATGGTGTATTTATATGAATATCCTTAGCTAAATAGTTTGTACTCTTACACAAGAGATGTCTTTATTTGGCAAAAGGTGGACTAATCTAACCCCAATTGTCATTAATATCTTCATGAAGACTGAAGTTGCCTATTGTAGGTTTGAATATATCTTCCCGCCCCACTTTTGCATTTAAAATCACCTAAGACAATTTTCATATGATATCGTGAAAGGCTCCTCAAATGCGCATTCCTAATTCTCCATAGAACTCATCCTTGATCTTGTCATCTTTATCTTCTGTCGGAAGGCATGTACATTTACGCTTATACAAAAATCTGCCACTTACCCTTTAGAAATTTGTTATGTATCCTATCACACTGACAACTTAATATCTTGGATAGCGGATAGGATCCTCCTTTGGACTAAAAACTCGTTCCAAATTCAGGTTTTTCTGTAACCCCATAATATAATGCAAAGCTTCCTGATTCCTGACTACCTTCTCCTGGACATCTAACTTACTGTAAAGCGACAATATCTTACTTACTTACTCACTGGCACTATCGAACCTGTAGGTTCATGGCCGCGCGGACATAAGCTCTCCATACATCCCTATCCTGAGCTAATGCTTTCCAATCATTCCCTCTATAATCTACTTCCCTCAAATCATAGTTAATGTTGTTCTCCACCTCATTCTGTGGTCTACCACAATGGCGCATTTCCTTCTGGCTTTCCCTACTGAAGAAGTTTCCATGCACATCTTTTCATTCCCCATTCGCGCGAACATGTCCTGCCATCGCAGTCTACGAGACTTAACTGTTCTTATTATATCTGGCTTCCTATAAAGACCCATGTAGTTCATTGTTATGTAGTCTTCTCTCCATTCCACCTGTCTGCTCATCTCTCTTTTGGTCCAAAAATTTTCCTAAGAACTTTATTCTCAAATACTCGTAATCCCCTCCTTTCCTCCCTAAAGTAAAGTCATGTTTCGCTCCATTATAATATAACTGGTAGAATAATAGTTTTATATATTTTTAGTTTAATTTTAATGTTTTTTGAAAGGAGTTTGGGACATCACAAGTCTCTGCAATGCATACTAGCATGTACTTTCCAGAATGAGCCTATGCTTAATTCTTTGTGCATCTCATCCTAATTTGGGATACTGTTCCTAGTAGTTGATTCAGCAATTCCTCAAATTCCCTCATTTGTCATTAGCTGGCCATTCCATTATATACAATTCTACGTGTGACCATATATTTAGTTTTACTGATATTCACTCTCAGTCCTAATTTCTTAGTGTTACTGCTCAATAGTGTGTGCGTGTTGGCCTTTAATTCTCCTCGCTATCGGCCGTAGTACATCATCAATAACCTTAACACTTATTATACCCTCAGTTGTAAGCCCTCCTCATTCTCTAAGATTTAATGCATGCTCTAGTACAAAATTAAATGTAGAGGAGATAATGATCTCCCTTGCTTCAACCATTCTGGATTGCAAAAGTGTCTGCAAAACTGTTTGTCCTACACCACCCTACTATTGACCTTTAGACACATTCGATAAGTCAACCAACTTTTCAGGAATTCGAACTCCAGCAGGATACTATATAATCTCCCTCTCCAAAATTGATCATATGCCTTTTTGAATCTACTAAAGTTGATGTACAGTACCATTATATTCCACTTTCTTTTTCTAAAAATCTGTCCTATCTAAAAAGCTGATCTGTTGAGACACCTTCTCTTCGAAAAGCCATTGAGATCTCCTACATGTCATCAATATAGGGAGTAAGTCTTCTAATAATATTTGTTAGAATTTTGTACGAAAGTTGAAGTATAGATCCCCTGTGTTGTTGCAATCCATTTATCTCCCTTCTTTAAATTGGTACGATAATTATTCCTTCCAATCATCTGAAAGAGCTTCGTTACCCAAATCATACTAAGCAAACTAGGTAGCTTGTCCACAATTTGTCTCTACCCCTGATTTTATCATTTTCCGCTGGGATATCATCGGAACCTGATTCTTTATACATCTCATTTTGCAAATCGCCATTTCACAACCTCTAATGCACTGGCTCTGCCACTAGCATTTCTGCTGTCTTAACTTATCCTCCTCAATGCCCGTTCTGTATGAATTAAGCTGATTAAAGTAACTTTTCCATCTATTTAATATAACCTAGAATCTGCAATCATATCCCCATTTTCATTCCGAATCATTTTGTTCTGCCTGAAACCCTTCTTCTCTATACTATTTCCCCTATACAATTCTCTAATTTCCTATTTTGTGCATCATTTCAGAGCTTAATCTTCTCTCTCAATATTCCCTCTTTTTACTCTTTAGTAACTTGGTGGTTTCCCGTCTAATACTACCAATTGCTCTAAATTACCTCTTTGGCTCGTGTAACCATTCAATTTTGCTCGCTTTCTTTCTTCACATGTCGCACATTCCTCATCAAACCATCTTTTGTTTTCCTCTTTTTAAAACACAAATCTTTCTGATGCTGACAATTAATAGTATCTCTTATAGCCTCCCATTCTTTAATCTAATCTTTCCTTCTTCATTGCCACATTGTCATCTGAAGATTCGAACTTCAATCTATTAGCAATTGATTTGGTATTCTTGCCGCATTCTCATCATTGTTTCCAAGCTTTATTCATATTTACAGAATCATCTTTAGCGTTTGTTTCCTCTCATAACGATAGCTGTCTGATTTTCACTCTGACCAGATGATGATCGGAATTGCAGTCTGTCCCCTCTACTGACCTAACCTCGATATGATGCTACGGTCCAGCATTTATAGCCACTAATACTGATCTATCTGTTCCGATTTCTCCACCATCTGGGGACGTCCCTGGGTGTTTGAAATATCCTTATGCTGGATGTAGTGTCTCTTAACAATGAGATTCTGTGATTTGGGCGAAGGTGACTAATCTAACACCCCATTGGTCGTTACTATTCTTTCATGAAGACATGCTGAATATTGC
>JASPKZ010003701.1:0-48959 GCA_030220185.1 Diploptera punctata | reverse complement strand
GACAATTATAGATTTGTATATGTGGAAATAATTGTTAATGTTCGTACCATGTCTCGAATAGTGTAGTGGTCTTGCACGCTCGTACGGAATACGAGAGGTCCACGGTTCGATTCCTGGTTCAGACATTAATTTTTTTTTTCACAATATTATTATTATATTATAATAGATCCAGTATTGGAATTGTGTGAAAATATCAATATTGGAAAGTGTTAAACAATGTGCCAATTATACAACAATATGCAAATAATATATTTGTTAAGACTTTTACGGCTATCGTTATGTATATTTAAATACATTTTAGGGATTCTTGGCGTGTCTTGTAGTGTTGTCTTCTTGACGTTTCATCACCTATTGTGGGTGACATCTTCAGGAGATTTTGCTTGTGTAGATTTTCTTAGTAAATTTTAATTAGTTGTAACTTGTGATTTTATCATAACTATGATTTTTAGTTAATAATTTCTAATTCATTGAGTTAAACATAGAGTAGCTTGCCAATTTGCTGTTGTTATGGTATATATAATGACTCATGACACTATATTCATTGAGTTAAACATAGAGTAGCTTGCCAATTTGCTGTTGTTATGGTATATATAATGACTCATGACACTATATTCACTGAGTTAAACATAGAGTAGCTTGCCAATTTGCTGTTGTTATGGTATATATAATGACTCATGACACTATATTCACTGAGTTAAACATAGAGTAGCTTGCCAATTTGCTGTTGTTATGGTATATATAATGACTCATGACACTATATTCATTGAGTTAAACATAGAGTGCTTGCCAATTTGCTGTTGTTATGGTATATATAATGACTCATGCCACTATATTCATTGAGTTAAACATAGAGTAGCTTTCCAATTTGCTGTTGTTATGGTATATATAATGACTCACGACACTATATTCATTGAGTTAAACATAGAGTAGCTTGCCAATTTGCTGTTGTTATGGTATATATAATGACTCATGACACTATGTTCATTGAGTTAAACATAGAGTAGCTTGCCAATTTGCTGTTGTTATGGTATATATAATGACTCATGACACTATGTTCATTGAGTTAAACATAGAGTAGCTTGCCAATTTGCTGTTGTTATGGTATATATAATGACTCATGACACTATATTCATTGAGTTAAACATAGAGTAGCTTGCCAATTTGCTGTTGTTATGGTATATATAATGACTCATGACACTATATTCATTGAGTTAAACATAGAGCAGCTTGCCAATTTGCTGTTGTTATGGTATATATAATGACTCACGACACTATATTCATTGAGTTAAACATAGAGTAGCTTGCCAATTTGCTGTTGTTATGGTATATATAATGACTCATGACACTATATTCATTGAGTTAAACATAGAGTAGCTTGCCAATATATATAATGACTCATGACACTATATTCATTGAGTTAAACATAGAGTAGCTTGCCAATTGCTGTTGTTATGGTATATATAATGACTCATGACACTATATTCATTGAGTTAAACATAGAGTAGCTTGCCAACTTGCTGTTGTTATGGTATATATAATGACTCATGACACTATATTCATTGAGTTAAACATAGAGTAGCTTGCCAATTTGCTGTTGTTATGGTATATATAATGACTCATGACACTATATTCATTGAGTTAAACATAGAGTAGCTTGCCAATTTGCTGTTGTTATGGTGTATATAATGACTCATGACACTATATTCATTGAGTTAAACATAGAGTAGCTTGCCAATTTGCTGTTGTTATGGTATATATAATGACTCATGACACTATATTCATTGAGTTAAACATAGAGTAGCTTGCCAATTTGCTGTTGTTATGGTATATATAATGACTCATGACACTATATTCATTGAGTTAAACATTGAGTAGCTTGCCAATTTGCTGTTGTTATGGTATATATAATGACTCATGACAACTATATTTTGTCAATGAGGTTCTATTTGACACTCCTCTGGGGCAGGATATCATGTTTTATTAATTCTCAAAACTTCCTCTTTTCTGTTAAAATTCCGTTTATGTCGAGAAGACAATACTAGAAGGCACGGTCTAGAATCCTGTAAAGGTATTTTAATATACATAAATATGCAAATAGCTCATAACGTAGGGTTAAGTATCATTTTTCACTTATTCCGACATATTTAAATAATCAACACTTTTGAAATTCATAATAATGCGCTGTTGAGGTTATGTAATAAGATGTTAATTATATAATTTTTTACCTGGTAAGTCAGTCGTCCTCAACTAAGTTATTAAACTTCAAGTTATCCTAATATGGAGGTCTTTCGAAAACGTTTCATCTTCTGCGTTTCAACTGGAACTGATGGTGTTATATATGTTGCATAACGGATTTATGTCTGCGGTTATGTTCTCGTTGAGTAGTACTTTATTAAAAAGAAGTAAGGAATAAAGAAATACTCAACGAGAACATAACCGCAGACATAAATCCGTTATACAACCTATATAACACCATCAGTTCCAGTTAAAACGCTGAGGATGAAACATGTTTTCGAAAGGCCTCCATATTAGAATAACTTGAAGTTTAATAACTTAATTGAGGACGTCTGACTTACCAGGTAAATACATTATATAATTAACATCTTATCACATTTAAATAAGAAAATTAGTTTCTCAAAATTCTTAAAATAAATATATATATTCTTTAAACCAGAAAAATTGGACCATAGCTTTGAATTACTTAGGGGTTCGCCTAGTTTATGCAATTCCTGCGTTTTGAAAAATCTATATTTTTCAATTTTGCTTAGGCCTATGTTGTTTCTAATAATGCTAAATGTTGGATTTTTTGTAAGAAACGAGAAGATAGATTTTCGATCCATCCTGGCTCTCACTATGTTAAAACGACTAAATTATCGAAAGATAAACATTTCATAGACCAATAAAATCAGATCATTAAACATTTAATAAATGTGTGTAACCCAATATTGACATTTCCTTGCGCGAATCTGAATACATTCGGTTTAATTAACGAAATAAAAATATATTCCGCAGTCCAACAAAATGGGCCATAAATTTAACTTCGTGAGCTGTTAACTTAGTTTACGGAGCTCCTTCATGACTTCTTTTGAACAGTTCGTGAGTTAGACTCGTTAATATGAGAGACCAAGGAATTTCAAAGAAACAAGAAAGTTTGTAGAATAGGATATCTTCGTGGGAACGTAGAGACAGGAATTAGTTATCGGAAAACAGACCAACATCGATATACAAATTAAAGAATAAAAATGGAACTGGGTAGGACACACTAAGGAAATGCAGTGAACCAATTTAAAATACTTCATTAGATTGGAATTCGAAAGAGGAAGAAAATTGAATGAAAATTGAAAGAGACTTGAGAATAACAGTTGCTGATGAAACCATGAATTAAGGAAATATATGGAAGGAGACGAAAAAGTTCGCACAGAATTCGACCCGCATTTGGTGGATATCGTATTCTCTTCCTAGGATATAAAGGAGATATAAAAGCGACGTTTATAATGATCATGTCAATATTTAGAAGCTTGTATTTTTATGTTGCATTGAAATTTATTGATAACGATTATTTAGAATCGAATATATACTATTCGCTATTTTTAAAGTAACATGTGTTTGATGCTGCACGAATTTGCGCAAATAGTAGCGTTTGAGAAACTAATTCAGGAGCGAGCAACCTTATTGATGTTTTATCGTGGTTTTCTTTAATTGTCAAGGCAATGCTGGGTTCGAATTCCAGTTCAATTTACCTTACTATCCTTAGTCATCTCACATCTCACTGTTTTATATCCGCATGGACATAAACCAGAAAAATATGTCATACCCTATTCTTTCCTACCCAAACAATACCTTGTAAGTAGAGTTATGATTTTTATGTAATGAAAGGTAAGACAGCAATACAAGATAGCATAGCCTATATCATTCAACTATTCTTATGTGAAACGAAGATAAAAGACAATCAGAAGTCTTACTTCTCATCGACTTCTCATATTATTATTCAACTGTTTGTATGTGAAACAAAAAACAAGAGACAGTCATAAGTTTAACTTCCTATTATACTATGTTGCAATCTTACCTTTTAATACATCAAAATCCGGACTCTACTTACAAGGGAACTGTCAACAATTGCATGTCGAACCTACCTTGAAATTTCTCACAGGGAATCTTTGTGATATACCTATACTGTGTCCATTCAAATCGAAGTCATAAATCCATCAATTACATTCCATTGTACGGAGCAAATGGACTCACTGATTGAGTAAGAGCGAAGTGAAGTGAGGCGGGACAAGGCGCGGACGAGAGGTAGTGAGGGTTATCCAATCTACTAACTTGAGAATTGTATTACTTCCCTGTAGTTTAAATGAGAGATTTGGCGCTGGATTTTAGTGCCTTGTAGTTGAAAACGGCAGATAATATTTTTGACACGGCCTTGATACCTCATAAAGCTTCTCTGGAATAAATTTCAAGTAGGTTTCGGCATGCAATGGTTGACAGTTCCCATGTTAGTTGCCTACCAGGTGCCTCTTTGAGGCGATGAGATACCATTTGTAACTTTCTGTATCTAGGAAAATAAGCATAAGTTTGGTTAAGTAACTCCCGCGAATGACCGTCCTTGCCTCCAGTTGGAATGCAAGGTATAGATAGATAAATATGTTATATATTAAGGTTATGTATATCGAAATTTAAATGTTCCCAAGCGCAGAAAAATGTTTGATAGGGAAATGTATCTGATGTCGTTTTGAATCTGATGTCTTACGATAGTGATTTAGAAAAGGAAGAGAGCGTGTTAAATGTAGCACTATGGCGGCTGAATTCTCCTTTAGCACAAAAACGAAATACATTCTCAGAAAAAAACACAGAAGTCACAGGATTTGAAAACCTATATAAGCTAAGTAAATTTGTTACAAAAGGACTACAGTGAGGAATAATAATTTTTTATTATATCGGAATATTTTTTAAATGCAACCTTCTGATTATTTTCTCTGATGTTCTTCTAACATTAGGCAATTTTGAACATTCCATATATCCATATTCATTTCCATAACGAATAGAAAACTCATGAGTACTTATGAATGTGAATCCCCATATCTACTACTCGTCAACATTAAGTTTCAATGCCCAAAAAATGCGAATTAATATAATGTGGTTAGGGTAAGTAAGGAGTGAAGATAGTAGACCCTTGTCTTAGGTTACAGTGATAGTGTTTACTTTGCGTTTCATGAAAGATTGGCATGCTACGAGTTAATGGTAAATCCAGAAAATTGGATAAACGTGGGTAAAATTTCTGGACAAAACGCGGAAAATAAGAACAACGCTCATTCATGAATAAATACATGTTATGAAAATACAATACCATTAAGTCTAACTAATGTATAATATTATTGTATTATTATGTAATTGTAATATTATTGTCTTTACTTTATGAAATTGTAATATTTATTTTTTCCAAATGCCCCAGGTTTGTCTTTCGACATTCCTGGTTTCTGTCCTGGCATGGCGTACTTGTAACCCACTTCTGAGGTTGGGGCGCTGGAAGGCGGGGTTACGTTGCCCCGATGATATGATGGGTGATGTTGATGATAATGGTGCGCCAGGAGAGTCCCTAATCCTAAACGTAACCTAAGATGAATATGAATGATGATGATGCGATGGCCATATGATTTCGGGGACCGTTTGGGCCTTAAAGTTTTCCTAACATTTGTCTTACAGGTAAAAAAAAAACTGATAAAAACCTCACCCAGAAAAACTGTCCCGACCGGGGATCGAACCCGGGCCCGCTGCGTGACAAGGCAGCACGCTACCCCGAGACCACAGCGGTGGACTGTAATTGTAATATTATTGTTTTCTTTTTGTTTTTCTTTATGCTATTACCAATTATTACTTTATTGTAACGGACTGTCAACAGCACGTACGGCTTACTGCCCGTCCGACCCACATTTGTAAATAATATTCTAAATATCTTACTTATAGTCTAATAAAGTCCTACTACTACTACTTTCCGTTAGACGTGTATGGTCAGTTACTAGTGACAATGTCAAGTGCGAAAATTAGACCTTATATTCACACATATGCCCCAGTAATATTTATATTCCTACAACATTTAAGTCTAATAGACAGTCGCTGATTTAATCTCTTTGTAATCACATTATCCAGAAATCCGTAGGCATACAAACTCATCACGTATTTCAAGTAGGCCTACCATTACATTTTGCCCCTAATTATAACGCATTTGCTTCACCTCACCGACTAAAAAGTTAAAGTGGTAGAGTAATAGACAATTGCGAGTGTAGAGACGAAGATAAAATAACTTACCTTTGGATGGTCTCGAACTGGTACCACGACCCGTACTGTCACTTTGATGGGCTTGTCTCTAGTAATGTCCACCATGCGGCGCTGTTCTCCACCTTCTCCTCTTCTTGTGGAAGAACCATTGAGACTCTTTTCACTACAGCTGCTTCCTTCTGAAAAAAAAAACAGTTTTTGGATAAATTCACAATGGGTTAGAGCAAGGAGATCCACTGTCTCCTCTATCTTCTCACTAGAGCATGCCATCAGATCTTCAGAGTATGAAGAAGGCCCACAACTCAGTGATACTAATAAACTATTAGTTTATGCTGATGATGTACTATTAGGTCAAAGCGAGGAGATAAGGGCCATCACGCACACTCCAATGAGTAACACAAGAGATTGGGACTGGAAGTAAACACATATCAATAAAACTAAATATATATGTGCACACACAGAAATACGTAATATATTGGAAATGGATTATGACAAATGAGAGAATATATATTATATATATATATATTATATAATATATATATATATATATATACACATACATATATATACATAGGCTATACTAGCTAATACCCGGCGTGCGCTGCTACGCCTAAATATATGATAATGTGTTTTATGTTTAGTTGAAAAAGTGAATGGAATAATAATTATAAATGTATGTCATTATTATTTTAGAAACCCCGTGCTGATTACCCGGGAATCTACATATCCCGATGCATTTGGCAATAATGAGCTGATAGACAAAATTCGTTATTTCGAGTTATCCGTGCTGCTGCTCTGCTTGCCCGGGAATCTACTTATTCCCGATCTTCTTGGCATCAATGAAATACAAAAATGGTTATTATGAGTTATCCTTAAAAGATATGCATCGCGGGCTTTTTTTGTAGAGTTTTCTGAAATATTCATTCTGTGTACATATTGGTGTATTTGTTATGGTTTAGGCAAAGCCATTTAAGCGTACAAAAATCCACTTTTATTTTACTTTTCACTACAAAGGGCGATTTTTAAGGGTGAAAGGCTTGAGCATTAAAATTCTCTTGTAGCCTATAACATTCCGGGAAAATCCATCACAACCGGATGAACAGTGCACGCTTGTCCAGCAATCTACTGACCCTGCTCTCCTTAGCATCACGAAAGACAAAATGGCTATTGTGAGTTATCCGTAAAAGATAAACATATGCTGTCGCGGACTTTTTTGTAGAATTTATTGAGCTATTAAATTCTGTGTAAATTAATTTTGTATATTTGTAATAGTTTAGGCAGCGTAAGCGATTTAAGCGTGAAAAACAATTCACGTTTTTCACTACAGAGGGTGATTTTTAAGGGTGTAGGAGTTGAGAATCAGAACTCTCTTATAGCCTATGTTCATCCCGGGAATCTGCTGAACATTTTGTAAAAAATACTATCAATTGGATCAACTGTATGGCCGCGCATAAAGTACGAACAATCAAACAAACATTCATTTTTGTATATTAGATATATATCCACAGGGTGTTTCACAATAAGTATTACAGGCTTCTAGGGTTGTAGAGGGGACTTAGTAGATAGAATTATGGTAATGAACCCATGTCTGAAACTTACCATTTTGATGTAAAATAAGTTTGAAGATCGAAACAGAATGGGCTGATATTGTGTGTATTGTGTTACAGAATTACAGATTTCTAGGGGTTATACTACACCTATCGAGTCGGACGAAGATCTTCTTGTACGAATATTGGCGGCATCCGAAATTATTGAGGACACACTTGTGGAGCGTGTGTTTGAAAACACGCGTCGTAGGTACACTTTGTAAAACGGATAACAGGGTCGCCACGTGGAACCACATTTGTACGTAGTACACCTCCCAGAAAGTCTGTAATACTTACTCTGAAACACAATAAACACGACGTCAGTCCATTTTCTTTCGATCTTCAAACCTATTTTACATCAAAACGCTACGTTTCAGGACATGGGTTCCTTACCCTCTATCTCCTAAGTCCCTTCTAAAACTCCTAGACATCTTAAAGTTTTTCAAAACAATTCTTGAAAACAACCTCAATATCTTCATTCCTTCGGAATTAGGAACAAGTAAATTCTGAAGATATATTTGACATCTTCTTGTAATATTGTAAGCCCATGTTTCCCTTAACATAGATTTACACCCTCTCCCCCTACAGGGAAGAATTTGAACCATATTGTAAAAAAAAAAAAATGAGAGGGAAAACCTATGTGGATAGGGAAATTAAACAATATTGAGTATTTTAACATCGAGAAGCTCTACTTACTTACTTACTCACTGGCACTATCGAACCCGTAGGTTCATGGCCGCGCGGACATAATCTCTCCATACATCCCTATCCTGAGCTAATGCTTTCCAATCATTCCCTGATAATCTACTTCCCTCAAATCATAGTTAATGTTATTCTCCCACCTCATTCTTGGTCTACCAACTGGGCGTTTTCCCTCTGGCTTTCCTCCAAGAAGCTTCCATGCAAGTCTTTCATTCCCCATACGTGCAACATATCCTGTCCATCGCAGTCTACGAGACTTAACTGTTCTTATTATATGTGGCTTCCTATAAAGACCATGTCGTTCATTGTTATGTAGTCTTCTCCATTCACCCGTTTGTTCATCTCTCCTTGGTCCAAAAATTCTCGTAAGTACCTTATTCTCAAATACTCGCAATCTCCTTTCCTCCCTTAAAGTAAGAGTCCATGTTTCGCACCCATATAATATAACTGGTAGAATAATAGTTTATATATTTTCAGTTTAACGTTTTTTGAAATGAGTTGGGACATCAAGAGCCTCTGCAATGCATAATAGCATGCATTTCCAGAATTGAGCCTATGTTTAATTTATTTGTGCATCTCATTCCTATTTGTGATTATTGTTCCTAGGTATTTGAATTCAGCCACTTCCTCAAAATTTTCCTCATTTGTCATTAGCTGTCCATTTCCGTTATATAATGTATTTCTACGTGTGACCATATTTTTAGTTTTATTGATACATATTTACTTCCAGTCCTAATTCCTTAGTGTACTCAATAGTGTGTGCGTGTTGTCCTTTAGTATCTCCGCGAGAAACCCTTATTAAATATATATTATTTAGTGTTCTGGGATTTATAAAAATTATTCCCTTTAAAACCTGGTCACTAGTTATGTGTTATCTGAGCTGAAACAACTTCATATGTAGACATTACTTGTGATAGTCGATATATTCAGAGATGATAATTACATTGGATTTTGAGTAAATATCGGAATATTGGAGCAATGCTGTATCGACAGACGTTTCATAACGTAAAACGAGTTTTTTATCGTTGCCACAACTCCATTCCGTTTATTAATACAGGTATATGCATGAACGATTCCGAGAGATAAGCATTAAATTCTTGTTCCATGTATTAACACTGGAAATCTCTAATTAAAACTTCGTGTGATGGTTGAAATTTAAGAGGAAAAGATTGTATGAATCGAACATTCTTTCCTATTTGGTTTAAAATTCTATTATTCTAAACATTGTAAAGTATATACTAATACATAACTCACTAACTCACAGGCATTATCGAATCCGTATATTCATGGCCGCGTGGGCATAAGCTCTCCATACATCCATATCCTGAGCTAATGTTTTCCAATCATTTCCTGTATAATCTACTTCTCTCAAATCTCAAATCATAGTTAATGTTATTCTCCTATCTCATTCTCGGTCTACCAACTGGGCACCCATTTATGCTTGAGATTTTCTTATGTGATATACCGAGCGTTAGGAAGCCTTGGCGCAGAGCTACGGGACTTGCGCTGGTTCGAGTCTCCATGGGGGAAGAAATTTTCTCATGGTATTTCGGCCAGTATGGTACCGGTGCCCACCCAGCATCGTGAGGCAATTGGGTAGCTACAATAAGTAGCGGCTCCAGGTTGAGGAACCAGCTATAAAGGCTGGGGGACTCGACATGCTAACCACATGTCACCCTACACTGGTGTTGATCATCTACCTCTGTGATTGACATATGTGGAGGTGAAGGCCAGCAGCCGGCTGGTAAAAGGGCAACCGCTGAAAAAGTGGAAAGACCCTCAATCGGAATATATATATATACACATTTGACTATCTTTTACGGATAAATTTACAATATCCATTACACCTACAGGTAATTACTCAACTGATCCAGGGACAATTTGTATATACAGTTGAATAAGTAAAAAGAAAAATAATTATAAATTCCTTTATAAGCTTCTAAACCGTTCAAATTAAATGTATTTTATGTTTTATCAATGTGTGGCCTATTCAATTCCACTTTCTTTATTTTATTTGGTGACATATTGCAGATGGTTGGTTTTTCTGCACAGTTCATTTGATATATATATATATCATCATCCGGTATCATGGCAGCTGCCGCCGTCTTCCGGAAACCAAACGCCATTCCTCTCTGTACACCCATTGATCTTCCTCCAATCCTCTGATATTCACAGCTGCTAGTACCCCTTCTATCCAAGTTTTCTTTGGTCTTCCTCTCTTCCTCCTTTTTATTGGCAATCTTTACTCTGGCATTTTTGACACTATATATATATATATATATATATATATATAAACTTATATGCTCCATTATTACTAGATGTCGCGAGTACTCGGTCTTCACTGCCACCTAGTAGCTGACTATAACAAGTAAGCAAATTGAAGATAATATTTTTTACTTTATAGCAGTGATGCTTTATCGATGTTATATAGCACGCTAGGGTACAAACCCAGTGGTCCGGGTTCAAATCCCGTTCAGGTATTTATTTTTATGTCATATTAAGCTTGCATTGCACAATGTCAAAAATTTAATTATAACATATTATATATATATATATATATATATATTGCTCGGTAGCGTAATTGGTAGCGCACTGGGATATAAATCCAGAATTCCGGGTTCAAGTCCCGTCCGAGCATTTATTTTTCTTATGCCATATATATGTATACATGTATATATATACTTGAACCCGGACTTCTGGATTTATATCCCAGTGCGCTACCAATTACGCTACCTAGGAAGTCTAGTACGAATATTCTTTTTTTTTCTTTTCTTTTTTCTTAAGGAAAATGAATGTTTGTACTAGACTTGCTCAGTAGCGTAATTGGTAGCGCAGTGGGATATAAATCCAGAGGTCCGGGTTCAAGTCCCGTCCGAACATTTATTTTTCTTGTCATATTAAGCTTGAATTGCTCAATGTCAAAAATGTAATTATAACATATATATATATATATATATATATATATATATATAGAGAGAGAGAGAGAGAGAGAGAGAGAGAGAGAGAGGAAGAGAATAAGAAGAAGAAGACCACAGAGTCACAGGACAACTAAATGTGGGGCGGCCAATATGACGATAATGTCACCAGTTCCTGACATTAATTAACTATTAGAACGGAACAGGACAGATGGCCTAATCTTAATGTTTATGATGATAATGAGTGTATTGAAGTTTTAGATTGCGCATAGTAATTAGGTATAGGATCATGAAGGAAGTTATGAGATATTTACAGGATATTATGAAATGAATATTAAGAAATGAATATTAATGTGGTGAGAGCAATGAGTGATAATTACTGGCCGATTGGACACTTGACTGGAATGAGAAAGCTCTAATTATCAATTTGATTGTCACCACGGGGCAATGAATGGCGCCACCATCTGCTCCGCATACTTAGGGATTAATTAACATCTGTTCGTGCTAAGTGGTACATGAAATGCATCCACTAACAGTAATAGCTGATAATGTACTCGAGCTATCTTACCACTCCAAGAATGATTTGGTATTACTTTATTACGGTGAGGATGTATCGCTTCTGAATGTGCACAATAGGCTATATTGATTGCTATATATACTACCAACAATGTACAAAATTAAAAAAAAATATAAAATTCTTAGAAATTATACAAATGCCGATCAATTTTTGAAAAAGTATAAACTTGCATATTAATTTTACACTTTTCCAAGGTATTGTATTGGAGCGGCTAGGTCGCGTAGGTTTCAGATTGAATTTATTTAATTTTACTTTACAGATGTTTATACAAAATTTCTAAATTCACTTTATTTATTTTACGATAATTCACTAATTTTTCACAAATAATTTGCTACTAATAAAGTCTTTTGCTTTATAGTTTATTTTATCGCACAGTTCTTATTCTCGCTGACGGCTTCACCTAAAACGTCTTCATGGTTTCACTCTTGGGTCACGTTTACTCCTCCACACATTGGACACGATCACTACTCGTCTTATCTATCTCTCTGTCTCAACATGTGATACATCAAATGCAACCCTTGGTTGGGCCGCTATGACGTCCCTTTTGGGTTATTAATACATCTTATTGATACGCCCGCGGATTCCAAAGCGATTCCTTTTAGCACCGCTACTTTTGAAAAAAGTTTCCGAAAGATATTTTAAAATGGTGTGAAAAGTGTTCCAACATAGCAGAGGATCGACTGAAGTAAGTTGGTTAATAATGTAATATTATAATGGTATTGTGAAAAGAAAACTTAATGTCTGAACCAGGAATCGAACCGTGGACCTCTCCTTCTCCGTAGGAGTGTGCAGCCAACTACACCATTCTAGACTTGGTACAAACACTAACAATAAATAATAGTTAATAATGATTAATAGTGTTTGTTGGTTAAATTATATGGTCAGCAGCGATGATGTAGGTTGGTTTTAAGCTCGAAGGAAAACATATAGGTCGTCCCGCAGTAATATGACAATTTTCAGTGTTGTTATAGTGTTCGGTATTGTTTTACGTATTTAGTGTTTAGTTAGTGTGTGCTGTTTTGGTGAAAGGTCACCGTTCCAGCGATCGTGGACGGTCACCAATCCATCCGTGAACCAGGATGTTCGCCGAGGGTCCCGATCCCCGGCGGGTGGGCGAAGTCTGTGGGGTTTGGGGATGACTAGGTCCCAGGACTAGCGGAGTGCGAGGGACTTAGAAAAAAATGTATTGTCCCTGGCTTAACTTGGCAAGAAATTTGTAGAAAGACACAGCTGTACTCATCTCTCTTACTCGCACCAGTGTTGTCGATATTTCTTCGCCAGATGTTAAATTGGGGAAGAGGAAAAATCCCTGGAATGTTTCGAAAACTGACAACAGGGTGGGTTCTTTCTTCTGTAACTGGGCGAAAGCGGATCTACACTTATATCTTCATCTCTATCTTTGCCAACAGCAGTTTTGGACAATTCGTCCGATCCTCGCACTTCCTCATATATGCCAAAGTATGAATAATCTGGAATTGTATTCGAGATACTTCTCGAGTGGAAATCTCAAGACCAACTTTTCAAAAATGGAAGTATAGATGCATGGGGAACTTTCTCCGCGGGATCACTGATTCGCGAGTTGTCAGTTCATCAAACCTTCTCTACCACACAAGGCGAAACCCGACTCTCGCCGTTACTCGCGAAATTCAAAAGACACCCCCATCAATGTGTCATATGGCATTACCTCATGCATTGAAAAGAAATGGGAATAAATGGTACTGTACATCAACTATACGTAGATAATAATAATAATAATAATAATAATGACGATGATGATGACGATGACGACGACGACGAATTGTCTACAATTTGATTAATAATGTATAATAGGCATAGGTTACACAATATAAGTTATAACTCTCATGGAAAGAACAAATAAATGAATATTAAAATAATAATAACGATAAAAATTAATAATAATATAATAATAATAATAATAAAATAATGTCAGATACAGCACAATAAGGGAAATTATGCAAGTTGAAAAAAATGGAAAAATAGAAGAAAACGTTTGAAATGGTATGGGCACCTCATAAGAATTGAAGAAGAAAGAATACCAAAGGAGATCCTTAATTGGAAAGCTAATGGAAGAAGTGGAAGAGGCATACCTAGAGAACGATGGATGGATGGAGTGAAGAGAAGTGTGGATGCTAGAGATTTGAGAGAAGAAGATGCTTTAGAGAGGAACCTCTGGCGACAGGTCACTTTGGGTTGAAGGAGAATCACTGTAAATGTGCAATATTCCTAAATAAAAAATAACAATAACCTATAATTTGATTAAGTAATTGGCTTCCTTTATCCCGCCATAGCCGAGTGGTTAAGGTAAGATACCTTGGCGCAGAGCTATGGGACTTGTGCTGGTTTGAGTCTCCATGGAGGAAGAAATTTTCTCATGGAATTTTCGGCCAGTATGAGACCGGTGCCCACCCAAAATGGTGAGGAATTTGGGTATCTACAATGAGTAGCGGCTCCAGATTGAGAAAACCATCTATAACGGCTGGGGGACCCGACATGCTGACCACATGTCACGACTACACTGGCTGTATGAGCATCTACCTCTGTGATTAACATGTGTGGATGTGAGGTCAACAGTCGGCTGTTAGGCCAAGGGCCTTCTAGCTTGTCGCGCCATGGAGTTTTTTAATTGACATGGTAAAGAAAGTGTAACATATAAAAGAATAATAAATGTATACAATTCATACTAAACAGATAATTGTAATGGCTAGATGATGTTCGATGAACATTTGGGTCTTAAAGTTTCCAGAGATTGTCTTGCAGACGAGAAAAATACCAGAAAACTAGTCCCGATCGGGGATCGTACTAAGGCCTGCTGCATATGACCCAACGACGTTAACCAGAGATAACAATGGACTTTTGTGTCAGCTATTTGAATTTATCAGCGATATACGTGTCCAGTTGATTAGAGACAAAATGGCTGGTGAGAAGCTTCCTTTACACTCATGATTCATGAATATGATCGATGATGGACCACTGAAAGGTTATTCATACCCCCAAGTACTGCATAACTTTGGCAAGTTCGTGTGATGCGGGATAGACTATTAACACGGCTTTTATTTTCAAGGGGTAATCAATAATAACCATGGTGGAAGTATGCAATGTGGTAAACAGACATCCACAAAGAAGCTTCAATCAACATGTTGCCCGAGATCCACAACAAAACTTTCACAACAGCTTGGTACAAAGTTTTACTGACTGGGAGCAATTTTTTATACAATACAAGTAACCTTTGAGCATTATCTCATTAAAGTATTTGTTTAAAAATATTTAGTGAAGTCAAAATAATAATAAGGTCGCTGTAGTCAGTTGAACAATAGTAGTTGCATTAACAGTTAATTTAACTAAACTTTAAAAAAAACCAAGCTCTAATCTGATTCCAGTTTTTAGCGAATTCTGAAGGAACTGAGGTTGTTCTAATAAAATAAAACTTTAAAATTCCTACGATTTTCACCGAAAATGGCCATGACAAATATATATATATATATGCTATGTAATGAAAATAAAAATTCTAAACCAGAATTAACCCGAGACTTCTAACTCTATATGTTAGTGACATAACCACTAGCCCACTTAGGCTCCTAGCACAAACATTGTTTCCTTATATACAATTATATATATCCATCCATAGTAATTCTGCCCGAAGGCAGGTCTTTCACTGCAATCATAGCATTTTCATGCTATGCTTTGCAGCTTTACTAGGGAATTATAGGTGTGGTAGCTTCCCGTTTCTTTCCAAACTGTTGAAGGATGATAATGATGATGATGATGGCCGGATGATTTTCGGGGACCATTGGGCCTTAAGCTTCCTGACATTTGTCTTACAGGTGACGAAAAACCCCGAAAAGAACCTCACCCAGGAGCCTGTCAGGACCGGGAATCGAACCCGGGCCCGCTGCGTGACAAAGCAGCACGCTACCTCGAGACCACAGCGGTGGACACACACACACACGCACGCACGCACACACACACACACACACACACACACACACACACACACATATATATATTTTGTAGTAATGGGCTAAGTGGGAGAACATTCACTCTACAGAGAGGGCATTCAACACCTCCATATACTCTATTGAGATTGAAATTAGGGCTTCCAGACTGCTCGTCTGATGGCTACAGTTAACATGAGTATCCGCCAATTTTACCGTAATAGCAGCTCTCAAAATTGTTTTTTTTTTTTTTTTTGCGTTTTCCTTTATTTTACTATATTTTTCCCTAGAGTAGTATAATCTTTCCTTTGTTATTTTGTGCTGCATCTATTCTTGTTTCGTCTGTTCTTTTAATAGATTTGGTTTCACTGCCACATATTGAACATGGTAACATCATGAATGAACATGAAGTTGCATTAATTTTGTACACGGTCTTGTAAGTTACTTTAATTTTGGACATTTATGTAGTAATATATATATATATGTCTGGCATTATAGTACTTTCGATAATATGTTATATACGATAATTTTCCCAAAAAAATCTAAATGATTGTAAAAAAACCGCATTAAAAGCAGTCAAGTAGCTTTTTGAGCCCATAAAGAACAAACCCATTAACAGACGTTCATTTGTATATATGAAGATTGTATATCCTGGTACATATCTCGGAAACTTAATTGTGCTGCATCTATTCTTGTTTATCTGTTCTTTAGTAGATCTGGTTTAACTGCCACAGATTGAACTAGTAACATCATTAATTAGCATTATGTTGCTTTAATTTTGTACACGGTCTTTGTAAGTTGTTTTAATTTTGGACATTTATGTAGTAATGTAGAAGGAAGGTGTTTGAAATCTGCCAGTGTGTTAGCTTAGCTGTTATATGTGTACCACTTGGCTCCGTGAGCCCATTTTCTAGTAATGGGCTAAGTGGGAGAACGTTCACTCTACAGAGAGGGCATTCAACACCTCCATATACTCAAAGATGCTTTCAAACAAAAGACGGTCATTAACCTACATTCTGTTCACCGGTCTCAGTTTCAAACCAAATTCTTCATCGCTTTTGTAGATTGTATCTATAATTATTGCATCTTTGGTTGAAATATCCATTCAAATTGAAATTAGGACTTCGAGACTGTTCGTCTGACGGCTACAGTTAACATGACTATCACCCAATTTTACTGTAATAGCATCTCTCAAAAAATGTTTTTTACTTTTCCTCAATTTTACCATCTTTCTCTTCCTTTAGGGTAGTATAATCTTTCCTTTCGAGGCATTTGTAAGTGGCCCACGTCACCCAAACCTCGCAGGGACACAATCTGTCAACACTTTCTTCTTTTCACACAATGTCTTGGAATGCCTCTCCGGATGAGTAATCAATTAGGACCACCTTCTAGACAACACATCTTGTATGACAATAACCCAACATTTACTCATACGTTCATATTAAACAATGCGTACATGATATCAGTGATTATTGTGATGGACAAATAATGTTCGGGAGCATTTGGGCCTTAAAGTTCCCAACATTTGTCTTATAAGCGAGAAAAAAATCTCGAAAAAAAAAACTTAGGAATCGTCTCCCGACCAGGAATCAAACCCGTCTCACTGCTTACGAAGCAACGACGTAATCTCGAAACCACAGTGGAGGTCAGCAGGACTGACAACACGGCTGAGATCTCTTCCCGATTGTGTCTCAAAATGCCTGTAGTGGGATGTTGTTTACATTTCATTCTTTAATTCCATGATAGCTTTATGAAATATTTATTCTATTACAGTTTTCATGTTTTATTTTTCCATCTTTATTAATTTGCTTCCAATACATCTATAGGCTAGATTCATAATATTTATAAGTATTTAATATTTTTTTTATTCAATGTCCCAGGTTGTAATTTTGACATTTCTGGTGTTCTCTCCTGGCATTGGCGTAATTGTAACTACTTCTGAAGTTGGGGCGAGTAGAAGGCGGAGTTACTCTGCCCCCATGATATGATGGGCGATGGTGATAAAGTGGTGAGCCAGGAGAGTCCTTAACCTGAACGTAACCTAAATTCCAGACCATGGGCAACCACAGGAATAATTCCCTTTAAGGAAAAATCCCTATAGTTTGACCGTGAATCGAACCCGGAACCTCATGAACAGTCGTCATAAACGATGACCACTAGCTCATCAGGCTGGTCAAATTAATGCATTTTCCTCTCTACATATTTTCATAGTCACTATTTATTTTTTCTCATTATGAGGGCCCAGTAGAATAGAGGCACATTATACCTAATCATGTTACTAGATGACATTGCTGTCTCCTATCAAAACCACTGACTTCTTACTCACAATACTTTCTTGCATGGAGATCACAATATTTTCTCTTCGCCTTAGTTTCAAACCATCTCTGGCTTTGCGACTCACGCGCGACTGACTGTCCAGAACCACTTGCACACACTTTATACATGCGAGGAAGGGCATTATCTGACACGAGCCTGGATCCCTCTCAAATAAAAAAGGGGGGGATTTGTGATTCTGTACGCGAATTCTAATTTCTTAAATTATTCCTTAGTGCAAACAGATCTCTGGGATCTCTTTATTATTGTATTCCTAAATACTACATCAATTTTCTAACACAAACAATGAATACAGAGGAAATATCGCTATGCTATAATTACATCTACAAAAGATACCTGATCAAACTAAGACCGTGGGATTTTCTCATCCACTTTAAATACAAATTAAATGTGTAGATATTAACAAATTACATCTCTAGATTGCAGTATCTCATGAAAATATGGAGGGCGTAAATGTCAAAATATCCATCCATAGTAATTCTGCCCGAAGGCAGGTCCTTCGCTGCAATCATAGCATTGCAGCTTTACTAGGAAATTGTAGGTGTGGTAGCTTCCCGTTGCTTTCCACACCGATAAAAATCTCACCCAGAAAAACTGCCCCGACCGGGGATCGAACCCGGGCCCGGTGCGTGACAAGGTAGCACGCTACCTCGAGACCACAGCGGTGGACTGTCAAAATATAAAAAAATTAAAATAATTTTAGGCTTCATAAATTATATTTTCAGACACCGTTAGTATAAAAATATTCAAGTTTAAAAATGTATAAAACATTATCCCTTCCAACTCTTTTGTATGGCAGCGAAATATGGACATTGAAACAGAAGGATATTCAGAAACTTAGTTCTACTGGAATTAGATGTCTTCGGAGGACTGTTGGATACACACTTCGATCAATAATAAAATAAATATAGTTTGTATGAATTTCATTGCAAACTTTGGAAAACAAAATTTCTGATTATAAATCCAGATGGATGCAGCATGTTCTTCGAATGGAAGTTGATACCCAAGCAGATGTTAAGCTATCAATCTGAAGAAAGAAAAATGCTAAGTCGTCGACTCAAAGACCTGTTGGATGGTTTTTACTAATAGGACGAAACAGGTCAGCAATTGGCCTAAATCCCTGAATGGACTATTATGATGATGATGATGAGATGTTAATAGTTATGTAGGTATACTAGTTATAATTCATTTAATAACATGTAATTCACTATATATAGCTGACAATTAAGGGCAGAAAATGATACAATTTTGATACAAATTGTAGAAAAATGCTTTTTTAATACTCTGATTCTTTTAGATCATTTTCATGTATATTTTTTTTTATTGTAGGAGCAAAATTGAGTGAGTGACGTATGAGTTTATACACCCCTGCACATGTGGTCAGCATTACTACTTAAACTGTAATATGAGTTTTTTTCCGTTTCCACATTTTTGACATTTTCCAAAACTTAAAATGCTCCTTACGATGCAATTTGTATGCTGTCGAAATTAAATGTTGTGGTTAGACTCCTCAATACATGCTAGTTCAAATTTGCTACGCAGTTACTAGTCTAAGACACATGTGTTCTTTTAAATTGAGATTGAGGTGAATGAGTGTGGATAAAATAAAATAAAAAAATGAAAAATAAGCAGTATCCTCCCTTTATGATTTTTTTTTTTGCATAGCAAATGTGTTTAGTGGAATCATAAAGTCATGAGAGAGTATTTAAAAATGCAACTTAAGGATCATTTTTTAGAAAATATTAAAAATATATATAAAAATCATAATTCTGAAACTACTCGTATTCTACTTATAAACACCAAACTTCACAGAAGCACTTCTATAAGCACATGATATATTGATAAAAGTTTCAAAACAATCAGATGAAAAAACAATGAAATTCACCAGTCGGTCCCCTTAAAGTACAAAACAAATTAATAAAAAAAGACGAATATGATACAGTGATTATGATGGCCTTGTGGTTTTGGGGACAATTTCAGCCATCGAGTTCCCCCAAGTTTCAGACAGGTAAGGCAGGATATTTAGATCTTTAATACTAACTTACTCACTGGCACTATAGTACCCGTAGGTTCATGGCCGCGCGGACATAAGCTATCCATACATCCCTATCCTGAGCTAATGCTTTCCAATCATTCCCTGTATAATCTACTTCCCTCAAATCACAGTTAATGCTATTCTCCCACCTCATTCTTGGTCTACATTTAGATCTTTAATAGTTTATTGAAATTATATTTATTAAAATATATGTAATGTAAATAATATTTATTTATTTGAAATATTATTTATTAAAAAACAATAATTTAGATTCTTAAATGGTTTACATAATTATTTAAAGACATTAAAGTGATCTCATTATAGGTCTTAGGAGGTCCTTTGGGTTAGTAGGAGGTTAAGGCTCCAACATTTCTAAACAATCGACGCGAGATGTTAGCCGGTTGTCAGCCTTGCGTGACTACCGCCTTTACCCTCAGAACAAGGGTTTGGTATTCATTTCCGTTAGAGGCTGAGTCGACCTTAGGGCCATGTTCCCGCCAAAACGTTTAGGTCAGTTTAATAATTCTGACACCATCGGGACTTAAACCACCGAACTTTCGGGTTTTAGCGGAAGAAACTACGCCTCGACATGTCCACTTAAATATATTACCATGTGTAAATTTATTTTTAAAAAATGAAACTGCTTAAATTTTGAATTTTTAATTAAACTTTTAATTAAATGTCTAGTCTCCTATTCGTCGAAAGACGTGATTTGTTTTAAGATAAACTATTCCAAGTGACTTTTAATTGAAAATTATTAAATTTTCAAATATAAGCTAGTCACTACAAAGATAAGCCACATTATGATGTTCTTGAAGAAGATTTTCGGGTTGTACGCCGTGGTCGTGAGGCTCATAGTTCCCCGACGTTTCGCCAGAAACTGCTTCTGGCATCCTCAAGGGTTGTCTCGAGAATGCCAGACGCAGATTCTGGCGAACGTCGCGGAACTACAAGCCTCACGACCACGGCCTACATCATCATAGCAACTCCGGCCGTGAAAGTCTACATCAATACATAAGCCACATTACTTCAGTAATGTGTATTTTTGGAGAAAGATTTAATGTAGTCTCTATTTGGAATTCGGGCGGTCAACATGTTGTTAGTGAAGTTAAGCGTTAAGTAAACTTTTATAGATTCATGATATTTCCGTTGAGGTATTATTCAAAATTAAAGTATAAAATTATGGAATATTTGCCTAAAAGATCCGTCTCCTCAACTTTATTAGTTATTTAACTGTACCGTTTGGGACTAGTCCCATCATTGCAGGATTCAAAACTGGTGTTTTACTGAAGATCTGGTAGAGGGGGTTACACGTACCGGGTTCGTTTTCGTTTATCAGATGGTCGTTGTTAACTGCTTTCAAAATTCCATCTCCTCGAGTATGTTTATCTTCGCTTGATTATTTTTGTGTAACGTCATTTTGAGGTTAGAATATTTGTGTTTAATTTTAGCCTGACTGACTGCATAGTCAACTTTTATAAGATTCAGCGAAGATAAACATACTCTAGGAGATGGAAATTTTGAAAGCAGTTAACAACACGGCCATCTGATAAACGGAAACGAACCCACTACGAACTCTCTACCAGATCTTCATTGAAACACCAGTTTTGAATTCTGTTGATTATGGGACTAATCCCGAAAGCGCTACAGTTAAATAACTAATAACGTTGAGGAGACAGACCTTTTAGGTGATTATTCCATGATTTATATTTTAATTTTAAGCGCCTATTTAACTCATGCCCCAAATGGGAGTCAATGACCAATCACGTTTCAATGATTTCTGTTTTACAACCAATCAGAGTCGTATTTCACCAAATATTTATCAGTGTTATAATTACCATATTAAAGAAAGCTCCTCCTTATAATGTTGCGATCCTTTGGCAATAAATAGTATGATCTGGTTGCAGTGATAAACGAAAGAAGCAGTAGAAGCGTACCTATCGTTTCTCATTTGTTTTCAAACATCGCCGTTTACAATAAATATATAAATATTTTAAAATAACTATAGTTAAATAATGATTTGTGAGTAAACAGCTTAATTTTATTCATTAAATAGTCCTAACAAATGCCACTCTTGATTTCCAAATTCTCTACATAAATTCACTCCTCACTTCGTGAGTCGTGAATTTATCGATAATTTGGAAATCACTCGTGGCATTACTTATGATAAGTATTGAGGAATACTGACAAGAATGTGAAACATACATGCCGAATAAAAGTTATATATAAAATTAAAGTAGTAAGGTAAATATTTTATTAATTGATCCATAGTAATTCTGTCCGAAGGCAGGTCCTTCACTGCAATCATAGCATTTTCACGCTATGCTTGCAGCTTTACTAGGGAATTGTGTAGGTGTGGTAGCTTCCCGTTGCTTTCCACACCGGTGAAGGATGATGGTGATGATGATAATGATAAGGATGATGATGATGGCCATATGATTTCGGGGACCGTTTGGGCCTTAAAGTTTTCCTGACATTCGTCTTACATGTGAGGAAAAACCCCGATAAAAACCTCACCCAGAAAAACTGCCCCGACCGGGGATCGAACCCGGGCCCGCTGCGTGACAAGGCAGCACGCTACCTCGAGACCACAGCGGTGGACTTATTAATTGATAATATAGTATTATTTAAGCGACTAGATATTATACAAATTTTGTGAACGAATCAATTATTAAACGTTAAATTATGTTATTGTGTAGAAATAAAATCGAGAATAGGCGTATTACTGTTAAAAGTGAAATATATCATATGCGAATTTCATTGATCAATAAGTAATTTTTATAATAAATAATTGATAACGTCGAGCATACATTGGAGTTAATATTTTACTATTATAAACACAAATGAACAGTGTTGCGGGGTGTTCACCTGAGGCGAAAATTTAGAAATCTCTTTAACGGCCGTAGTTTTCGATTTCTCGTAACGAAATCTATATATGCAATTGAAATAAAACGACGAAGGTATTCTAAATAAACCACCGAAATTCGTGGATTAGGAGTGGGGGATTTACTGGAAAACCAAAATTTAAATATCGCTCTGATTCCGCTTGCAACAAAACTGAATACAGAAATTTATTTAACAAAATAAAAACATTTTGTAAACCAACAATATCGGACCATAAATTTGACTTAATATAATTTGCTTAGTTTACGCATTTCATGCGTGACAGATTTTTTTATCAGACTGTTTTGTATTTGAGAAAATAAGTCTTTTTTTTTAAGAAATGGGTGACAGAAAATGAAACTTCTATTGAACACAGAAGCTGAGACAGCACCGAAGTCGTAAGAATAATTTATTTGCCACCGTAAAGTTCTGGCACGTTCACTGGCCTTTGTTTGCAGTAGAGTAACAGTAAACACAGATTTAAGAAGCAAAAAGTATGGTAGGGTTTCAAATCCAACCCCCTTTTCCAACAAAAGTGTTTTGATCAGCGAATTGTATTAAGGTGAATTCACAAAGGGGTTGGGTGAAAGATCGTTTCTAACTTGTAAGAAAAGGGAGAAGAAAAACAATTTTTCGGAATTATTACGTCACTGTTTTCCCAGAACGTTTCTTTGTTTTAGAACTTGTCTCATGACTTAGCAAACATTAGTCTCTTTTTTTTTCTATAACAATCTTCTTTACACATCCCGAAGGCATCAAACAATTCTTGACTCTTATATCTCTAACAATTCCTATGGTACTTTTTTCTTTTTTATTCATTTACTTTTTCGATTGTCTTCTTCTTCTTCTTAATTATAATTTATAGTATTTTCATCCTGTTTATTTCCAAAATCACTCCTCGGAGGAAGACGTATTGGATGTGCATTCACTGTCTATCCATCCTTGGCTGGTCTTCCTCTTGTTCTTCTCCCGTTCATTGGTCTATCTTCTTTAGCACTTTTGTAAATCGGTTGTCTTCTATTATTTCTATATGACCCTTCCAATATTTTCGTCTATCTATAATACATTTGGTTATGTCTTGAATATGACATTTGTCCTAATTTCTGTGTTGTGTATTTTATCAAATAATGTTTTCCCCTGAATAGTTCTTAAGATCTGCATTTCACATGTGCTTATTATGTTTAGTTTTTGTTGTATGAACCCTAGTTTCTGTTCCATGTACGATAACTGGTCGAACTATCTTTTGTAAATGCGGGTTTTGCTTTCTATTGACATATGTTTGTTGCGTCAAATTAAATCCTTCATATATCCTGATATTTGAGCTACTTTATCAGCTTGTTTCTTTACTTCATTTATTAAATTTTTAAATAATTAAATTCTGATGCTTGTTCTTTAATTTTTCTTTCCATTCTAATTTGCATCTTACTGGTTCTTTTGATATTATAGTTTTTTTAAGCCAACGCCACGAGGGTTGTCTTTGACATTTCTCGTATCCTCTCATGGTATTGGCTGAAATGTAACCCAGTTCTTTGATTTGGGGCGCATGGAAGGCGAAGTTACATTACCCCAATGATATGATAGGTGATGGATAATAATGAAGCGCAAGGAGAGTAGATTGAAATAGTTATTTCGCGTTGGACTAGTGGTTAAGCTCTTTGCATCTGGTCCCAGGTTCGCGGGTTCAAACCCGGCCGGAGTCGATGGATTTTTTTTAAGATGAAAAAAATACAAGGAGCAAAGTCCTCCGTGAGGGACGTTAAGCCTTGGGCCCCGAGACTGAAGATTTTCAGTCTCGTAAAAGATCCATAAGCCTGAATAAAAATGCCTCTAAGCAAACTTTACTGATCTCAACATCCTTTGTTGCCCGTTAGATGTCTCATTGAGTCGGTATGTTGACCGCATGCATTTCATGACGTCTATGGACAATAAAGTAACTAATTTAACTTGTTCTAGTAACTCCTAATAAAGGAGTGGCTATAGCTCAATATTGGACTACGCTATTATAGATAGACAGACAGATGGAATAATGGAAGATAAGGTCGTTATCAACAGTCAGCGACGGAATTGGATACAAGTCAATTGTCCTTACCTTCCAAATTTCATATAATACTTTTTTCCGCTCACTGATCCATAAATTTAGTTATTTATGATATGCCATCTAGGTAAACGCATGACTGGTGGTGCGCGGTTGGACCAACTATGATCCCAGGTGCGAATCCTGGCGGTTCCAGAGGAGTATCGGTTTTGGGCCATGGCATGATTTTTCGATTTTTTCGAGGTTCTTCTATTTCCTGAATTTCATGCCTCCAACATTCTCCAATTCCCCTTCCGTCCCCTTTATATCTCATTCATTCCTTTCATATCACCCTTCATCTCTTATTAGTAAAATCATTTTTGGCAGATGTTGAAAATAAGTGGTGCGGAGATCTAGATCCCACGAGGATTTTGTCCCACGACTCCGAGC
The DNA here is from genome assembly GCA_030220185.1 of Diploptera punctata. Taxonomy (NCBI): domain Eukaryota; kingdom Metazoa; phylum Arthropoda; class Insecta; order Blattodea; family Blaberidae; genus Diploptera; species Diploptera punctata. The sequence goes on along the minus strand of JASPKZ010003701.1, from coordinate 23,237 downwards.
CTGAGTAGTAAAAAGGTCAAGAGGGGCAGACGGGAGGGCGTCACGGCCCAATCCAAAAATGGCTCATGGTAGTAGAATCTAGGACCTGGAAGACGATCTATAAATACGTAACACCGCGGAGTAGACTTTCATTCCACTCATCTTCATGGTACTCGGTCAACGCAGTAGATGTTTTGGGGCGCGATGCTCGGCAGTCTACCCTCCCAGGCTGAATAAAGAATTGAAGAATGAAGAACTGTTTATGATAGAGCAAATAGTGTTCGCATCGTATTAGAGATCGGATTTGTATGCGAAATGCATGTCTTGTTTTAGGCATAAAAAAGCATGCGAAAATTATTTACATATTACGCAGACAATTTGAGCGGTATATGATATTGCATAGAAATGCATATATTCCGCAGGAAAATGCTTATTTTAGATTTTTAATGCATAAATCCATATTTTTCTCCTAAATCTGGTATTAAATTATACTTTCCCCTTCAGGAAATTACGATTAATTAATTAGACATAATTATTAATATTTTTTAATTAATAAATTTTCTGCAATTCATTGGATATAAGCGTAACGTATAGAAGGCCTTGAGAAATAATATTGCGGTATTGCTAAGATCGCATTTGATAAGCTTAATGAAGTATTAAATAAAAATCCTGGCTACAATATAATTTGTCAAATTAGCAAAATACTCTCTGCTGATATTGAAAAAACTGTAACCGAAGAGGAATTCACTGAAGAAGAACTGTGGTTTTTCACATACACCTGTGGCATCATGCGATGTAGAAAGGACATTTTGATTGCATAAACCTTTTTTTTCACTGACAGAAAAGGAGCTTCACTCAAGAAATCTCCTGAAACTTTCTTTATCTACCGTAACAGCAAGGAATAACCTAATATTACCACAAACAAATACCGGTACTATATTTGATTTTATTACAATATGTTTTTGCATATTTTGGGTGCATATTTTGAACATTTTCATGCGTATTTGCATGCATATTTAGTAGTTTATTTTGCATATACATCCGGGCTCTAGTGATTATAAAATTAAATGTGGAAGCGAGCGGACATATCCGAGGTTAGAGGTGTGATTAATACGTACTAAAACAATGTATTTTTTAAAGAATTTTGAAACTGTCATCCGTGAGTGAATCACCGTTTTCAATTAAGGCTTCTAGCTTTTTTCATATTATATTTAGCCCATAGAATAAGTTGAATAGAGTTTTGTAATGTGACAGGACGGGAATCTATTGACTGTACCAACAGGGCTTGGTTGTGCCCTGCAGTGCTCGCATCCCGCGTGCCCGGGGTCCAGTTAATTGAAGCTGCATGTTTTAGCATTTACACACGTGTATGTTAAAATGTGCCTCTAACCAAGCTGCATAATGCTAATTTACACTAAACAACTTGCTTTATTACGCTCTCCCTTCCATAACTTAATTAACAAAAAAAATTGTAAACCCAGAGTGTAATGCAATTAGCCTGCAAATCTTTAGGTTTGTGGCACAATTAAAATAATATTTAAAACAGAAGAAAGGAAACAGAACTAAATTTTATAAATCAGTGGCAGTCACATTACTATTGTATGGTAGTGAGTTTTGGGTTGTAACTAAAAGAGAAGAGAAGATCATAGAAGCAGCTGAAATGAGATTTCTGAGAAGTGTAGCTGGTTGCAAACTTCTAGATAAAAGAAGAAGTAAAATATTTTTAAACTTTTAGATAAAATAAAACAGTGCAGAAAAAAACGGAAAAGAACATATTCAAAGAAAGAAAGATGAAAGCACAACAAAAATTGTACTTAATTGCAAACCAAAAGGGACAGAAATGTTGGTAGACCAAAAAAAGAGATGGAGTAAACTCTTTGAATGAGAATCTATGAGACCGGAGCAAGCCACATGAGCTTAATCCGTGATTGTTGATGATGATGATCTTCAGGTTTGAATTTACTTTAATCTCATTTGCGGCGCGGACCTATATGTTTAACGGTTCACTGAACTCGCAAGAAAATTCAAGTTAAAAATATTATAGTGAATGTTTATGACAAATATTATTATACTTTATTTACATCTGATAGGATACGCTCGGGTGAATCGGGACAAAAATAAGAACATTTGTAATATCGGTTTGTTTATGAGTAACACATATTATACACTGATTAAGACTTTCATGACTATCGTTATGTATTATAAAATAATTTTCGGCCGTGTGTTGCAGTGTTGTCTTCTCGACATCTGGGTGATATCTTCAGGAGATTTTTGCCTGTGTAAATTTTTGTAGTAAACTGCTAACTAGTGTGATTTTACCGTAACTATGATTTTTAGTAAATTATTTATAATTGGTTAAGTTAAACATAGAGTAGCTCGTTCATTTGCTGTTGTCATTTTATATGTCGTGACTTATAGGGAAGTTTGAGTGGACCCTGTTAATTTTATTAGTATTGACTGTTAATATCTTCTTTAATTGGTGCTGCCCTCGAACAGAAAATATTTTGACTTCTTCCACTCATCAACTTAGACGGGTTCAAGACCACGTTCTTTTATTATTTGTGCGAAAAAGGGTTTATTTGTGATATTTATGAAAATGACCACTTTAAAATTTTTCAAGCTAAGAATCAATTCTTCATTTCTGCTATTGAATATTACATAAGTGTGAAAAAACTCCTAAATATATTATATTATGATGACGCTGTTTTAATACACTGACGGGTTTGGTTTGATATTATGTGACATGGTGGCTGTATAGCATAACAAAGAAATTCGGTTAATATGGACCCTTCACGAGGACCTCGGTCCACTTTACACGAATACATATATTTTATCAATGAGGATGCTATCTGTAGAAACCATTCACTTAATTAATTTTATTTCATATTCTTTAATTATATTAAACCCAAAGACCGCCGCTTTCTGCAGTTGAATGACGTGTGAATGTTATAATCAACAATAATTTTTCAAAACATTAAATAAATATCAACGTTTTTTAATTATAATCAATTAAATATTTTCAGATTAATCGGTGCCTGTCTGTGTAAATTAATAGAGTAAATAAACTTAAATATACACTAAAAGCTAAGGTGGATTCTGAGATCCACTTTATCCGAATTTGGAGTTTTAAAGTGGACCTTTCTTGTAATGTAAACAAGTTTATAAATTATGAAAATGTTTCCATATTTGAATAAAATAACAGTGCTATTTCATAGTTAAAACACTAATGATAATCACTGCAATTAAACAAAATTCAAATCTCTTAATTATAAGAAGAAAAACAAATTCAAAACAGGGGTCCAAATTACACAAAGTTCCTCTACTACATTTGTCAATAAGGTTTTATTTGACACATTTTTATAGAGCAGAGTACCTTGTTTTATTAATTCTCGAACCTTCCTCTTTTCTGTTAAAATTTTGTTTATGTTTATATATCTCAATAGCTTCTCTATTCAATCGAGTATAATAATGTATGGCATTACATAAAACCTGAGTGTCATTGAATAAAATCATGTGATTATTATTATTATGAAATTGTTCAGCTATGTATAATTCAACCAATTATAAATTATTTACTATAAATTATAGTTATGTTAAAATCACACAATTTAACAACTAGTTAGCAGTTTAGTACAAACATTTACACAAGCAAAATCTCCTGAAGATGTCGCCCACAGAAGGTGATGAAACGTCGAGGAGACAACACTGCAAGACACGGCCAAAAATTCCGAAAATGTATTTTAGAATACATATATATTTTGTACATTTTGTACTAGTTACACTTTTGATTAATCAAATTTATAAGGAATTATTGACATTTACATTCCAGTACTGCATGTCCCTATTCATCGTATTTTGTTAGGGTGAATAGGGACATTTTTCAAATTACTTTCTTCGATAAAATATTTATTCATCAAACATTTTAAAGACAATTTCTCTACAAACTATCATTGAGTAAGATTTGTTTCTTTATTTTAGGCCTATAATTGTTTTTTTCTTCTCTCAGCTCCAACACACTCTTCGTGATACGATTCACGTCCTTTACAAGACACCAGATGCATTCTCCCAGTTCTGATGAAATGGGATAACAATATTTTATAAACAAAACCAACACATAGTGTTATTCTGTTCCGTCTTTCCAGCATTATCATCTATTTCTACTTCTTATTCAGTGTCTGACCACGATAAATTTATCCTTATTTCGTTTTTCTCCGCGAAGCAAAAAACTGCCTTCCTTACATAGTTGAAATCTAATTAGAATCCACATGTAGACAATGGAATAATTCTTTGTGCCAACAGCTTTATTCCGTGGATCGTCACTCTTACTGTTACGGTGATAGCGAAGACATGAACGAGGTACACCAAATAACTCTGTCACATGATACAAGCTCTCCGTGGACTCAATGCTCTCTACGCGTATCAACTTCTGCCCAACTTTGTTTAGAATTGCACATCTGGATTGTAATGGTTACAAATAAATTAGTGAAATACGCTATCCCTATTCAGCCGAAAAATTGTGTCCCTATTCACCCAAAAATACAGGGTTTCAATTTTCATATGTTGGCAATATTTAAACGGTTGTCGACAATTGACGGGAATTATCGTACGTTAATCTCTTTGGAGATAAATACTTAATAATTTACCGGAATTATTTGGTAATCGGACCATTAGTTAATTGGAGACACGCATAATAAGAAAAGAAAATATTAAATGCACAAAGCTAATATTTCACTTTCCTAAAACACCAATCATTTGGTGTGAAATCTTCAGATAACCAAATGAGAACCAAACTGTCACACGGTTGGTTTTGATGCATGGAGTACAGAGATTAATCGACTCATACCAGAACTTTCGCTGGGAGGCTTACATTTCAGTGGAGATAACAATATTTAAAATTGTCCCTATTCACCCGTGTCCCGATCCAGGCCGAGTTTACCCTAGTTTGAATCAGAATTTTATTTCTGCTGCGGAAATATTTAGAAGCACCGAAGTGCATTTTCTCTGTATGAACTCCCGGAAATCTGTTTCCATGCACACATTTCATTCTCCATTCGAGACACATGTCCTGTCCATCGCATTTTATGACTCCTTACCGTTCTTATCACAAAAGCACAATAAAATTATCATCGCCTACCTTTGGACACTTTATTTCTGGCTTTATTATAAGAAGTTTCCATTCCCGTATTTCATTATCCATTTGTGATACATATCCTGCCAATCGTATTCTACGGGACCTAACTGTTCTTATTACAATATCAAAATAAACATTTTTGAACTAAAGTAGAATTAACTGTATGATGCGACAGTCTACAAGTCCGTTGGCCTACTGACCGGCTGCAAGCCCCATACACAACACTTCCTATAAATACCAATTAATCACAACTTCCTCGCATTCCTTATACCTTATTATAAGCTTCAGGATTACGCCCTTCAACTATAAGCTTGGTTTAATTCCGTAAAGGTAGCCTATATTCCAGCCTTATGATATACTGTATTCTCCAAGATACTAGATGCGATATAGTTCACCTTTAAATTAACAATGTGTAAATGGCATTGGTTCAATTTAAAAACAAACAAAAACAAATGAGTAAGAATTATTTAAATTCTCGTCGAATTACGTAACATGCAGTAATAACTTAGTTATACAATATTTTGTTTTTAGCGCGGTCCTACACATTTAAATAACTGACAAGAGAAATTAGTGTTTCGTCAATTTAAGGGTTTATAATTATTTCAGAAATTTATTGTTATCACAATTGAGGTTACTTACTTACTTACTCACTGGCACTATCGAACCCGTAGGTTCATGGCCGCACGGACATAAGCTCTTCATACATCCCTATCCCGAGCTAATGCTTTCCGATCATTACCTGTATAATCTACTTGCCTCAAATCATAGTTAATGTTATTCTCCCACCTCATTCTTGGTCTACCAACTGGGCGTTTTCCCTCTGGCGTTCCTACAAGAAGCTTCCATGCAAGTCTTTCATTCCTCATACGTGCAACATGTCCTGCCCATCGCAGTCTACGAGACTTAACGGTTCTTATTATATCTGGCTTCCTATAAACACCATGTACTTCATTGTTATGTAGTCTTCTCCATTCACCTGTCCATCTCCCTTTGGTCCAAATATTTTCCTAAGAACTTTATTTTCAAATACTCGTAATCTCCTTTCCTCCCTTAAAGTAAGGGTCCAAGTTTCTTGAGGTTATGTATTAAAATGTTTAAATAATAATGTAAGTACCTTTATCTATCCATCTTCCTCAATTAGAATGGATTTTTATTTAAAAAATACGCTAAATATTACAATCATGAAGGCCTTTCAAACATGTTTCATCTTCGGCACGCTATTTGGTACTGATTTCGGCGTATAACCTATATGATGGGCTTAGGTCTGTGGGTGTGTTCTCGTTTAGAATGTTTATATCCTTTGCTTCTCTTAAATTCCCATGTCTTCTAAGATGGCAATTTTGTGGTTGTTATTCTCTCTGCGTATAACCGTCATGACATCTTCGATTTTGTTAAACTGATAACCCGTTTGTAGTATGTACTTTGCTAAACTTGATATTTCTTCGTTATTAATTAAATTTAAGATACAATGAACATTTTGAAAATTTATTAATCACGAAGAAAATTCAAGTTTTGCAAAGCACATTACTAGAAACGGGTCATCAGTTTAACAAAATCGAAGATACCATGACAATCATACACAGAGAGAATAACTACAAAATTATCATCTTAAAAGACATGGAAATTTTAAGAGAAGCAAAGAATATAAACATTATAAACGAGAACACATCCACAGACCTAAACCAATTACATAATTTATACGCCGACATCAGTACCAAATAGCATACCGAAGATGAAACATATTTTGAAAACCTTAATGATTTTAATAAATAACGAAGTTTTTTTAACAAAAATCCATTATTGTTGAAGAAGACGGATATATAAAGGTACTTATATTATTATTTAAACATTTTTGGGGGTTAATATTTGATTCCAAAATATATGAATTTATTTAAAAAATTAGGCTATTGACATAATATATTTCAACTGCCTTTGTCAAATATTTTATGTAAGAAATGTTGCTACAGAAAGCTGTGTTGACTTTATCTTCTTATTTTTAAGAGACTTTGAGTTAGTTTTTTGGTTTGTTAATTAATTGATTTATTTGTTCAAATTACGTTATTATGTAAGGCAAGAAATTAACCATACTCTAAATTACTTTAAATAATTAATTGTATTGTAACTAAAACCGTAACATACCGGATGGTGAAATAGGGTTCGTATTATTGGAGATTCAAAATTAAAGCACAAGAATTTTTCTAATAAATGAAATAAAATATATTGTGTATTTCATGCATATACGACTATGTTGTCAATTATCTTTTGTGCTTTTTATAGCCAGTATTCTCTTGATAAAATCATTTTTCACCGGAATACCACTAGAGTAGTTTTCAAAACAATGAAAGTTTGGAGCAAGTGAATAATTTTACATATCTAGGATCCAATATCTCATATGAAAAAGAAAAGGATGTAACTGCAAAAATATAAAAAGTTGAAGGATTTTAGGGTTAATAAATGTTGTCTGCAAGCCACAGTTAGTACAAAAACATTCAAGACTAAACTGTATAAAACACTGGCTCTTCCTACGTTTTTGTATGGTAGCGAAGAAAGGACATTGAAACAGAAGGATACATTGAGACTTGGATATGCTGAAATGGGGTACCTTCGGAGGATTGCAGGGTACACACTACTAGACCATAAAAAATGAAGACGTCATAGAATAATTACACATGGAACCTTTAGAAAACAAAATTTCTGATTATAAGTCAAGATCGATGCAGCATGTTCATCGAATGGAAATCACAGGATACCTAAACAAATTTTAAGCTATCAACCTGCAGGAAGAATACAAGGACGTTCACTCAAATTACTTTTGGATTGTTTTTTTTTCTATTGACCTAAATTCGTGAATGGACTATGATGATGACGATAGTTTTCAAGAGCCTAACGCAATAGCTAAGGAGTTTCATAAATGTTCTTGACGGAAGCCACAAATATAAGCCTTGGGTACCCCTGCTCCTTCCTCGACGCTTAAATGGCTTACGCTGCCTAAACCATAACAAGTACACAAAATTAATTAACACATAATTGAATATCTCAATAAACTCTACAAAAAAAGTCCGCGACTTGTCTTTTACGGATAACTCACAATAGCCATTTTTGTCTTTCATTGATGACAAGAAGATCGGGATAAGTAGATTGCCGGGACAAGCATTTTCATCCGGTTGAGATGGGGCTTTTTTCAAAATGTTCAAGCCCTTCATCCTTAAATATCGCCCTTTATAGTGAAAAGTAAAATAAAAATGGCTTTTTGTACGCTTAAATGGCTTACGCTGCCTAAACCATAACAAATACACCAAATTAATTTACACAAAATTGAATATCTCAAAAAACTCTACAAAAAAAGCCCGCGACAGCATATGTTTATCTTTTATGGATAACTCACATTAACCATTTTTGTCTTTCATTGATGCCAAGAAGATCGGGATAAGTAGATTCCCGGACAAGCAGAGCAGCAGCACGGATAACTCGAAATAACGAATTTTGTCTTTTTTATCATTAATGCCAAATATATCGGGATACGTGGATTCCCGGACAATGTCTGGTAATCAGCACGGGATATCTTAAAATAATATAAATTTATAATTATTATTCCTTTTACTTATTCAACTAAACATTTATTTAGGCGTAGCAGCGCACGTCGTGTATTAGCTAGTGTTTAATATAATTTTCTTGCGTAGATTTTGTATTAATTTTTACCCCTAAGTATTCAAATTCAGTGCACCCTTTAATGATACCTTTTCCATCTTGCAAAATTAATTACCTCTCACAACATCCAGAGAAATACCGTATTATATTCATAAACTTAATCTAACAGGTTTTCAGTGGGATTTCCTCATACGATGATAAACTATGAGAGATTCTGACATTGTTAAATAGCATGTCTGTTGGCGAGATACGAACACGCAATCATCAGCTGGTGGGACCAGGATCTAGCAGATACATCCAATTCTGAAATGGTGCCAGAGAATCCCGCCTCTTGATGGAGTGGGAAATCGTTCCCACAAATGAATCGTTCAGAAAACACTGTTATAACACGCACGCTAGTAATTTATTATCAATCTACATGGCTCGCACCTCATTGAACGAAACGCTAACAAAATTGCTTATTAAACTTTGGTATTGTCATTGTAACAACTACACAATGTTACCTGTTTGTTTGTGTTATTACATCGTTACACTTCCCATTTTTATTCTGCTCCTATACAAACGAAACTGCATTGTGCACTAAGTGCGGAATTGAACAATGGAATATTTCTCAAATAATGGAAGCTGAGAGCGCACCTACGTTACTTCGTTATAGGCAAGGCTTGATGTTACAGTGGTATAAGTCACTTCTTTCAGCAGTAACATTGTTAACTATGTTATACCTATAAATTCAACTAAATTCAATATTTTATATTAAATATGAATTCGGGTGATACCTCTAAATTATAACATTAATAGTACACATCTTATTCCTGAATTTATTACAGTAACTTAAGCGTTATATGAATATCCCAAAGACTCCTCCATTCCTAAATTCTCTAAAAAAACCGTTAAAATAGAAATGTATAAAACAATTATTATTCTAATTGTGTGGATACACAACATGATCTCTTACTTTAAGCGAGGTGAAAAGTACACGAGTATTTGAGGATAAATTTCTCAAGAATTTTTTTTAATCCTGAATGTCGAACAGACAGGTGAATGAAGAAGACTGCATAACTTTAAGATGTATATCATACAAAGTAAAACATAAACATAGATACCTGGCAGATACCGTCGTCCTCAACTAGGTTAAATATTTTTATAATACATACATCCACCTAAAATTGTTATGGAATGGGTCCCAATGGAAAGGAGGAAGATCGAATAAAACTTGGATAGAAGGGGTACAAGTAGCTATGAATATCAGAGGAATGGAGGAAGATCAATGGATGGACAGAGAGGAATGGCGTTTGGTTTCCGGAAGACGGCGGCAGCTGACATGATACCGGATGATGATGATGATGATGATATACATCCATAGTAATTCTGCCCGAGGGCAGATCTTTCACTGCAATCATAGCATTTTCATGCTACACTTTGCAGCTTTACTAGGGAATTATAAGTGTGGTAGCTTCCCTTTGCTTTCCACACCGGTGAAGGATGATAATGATAAGGATGATGATGATGGCCGGATGATTTTGGGGGACCATTGGGCCCTAAGCTTCCTGATATTTGTCTTACAGGTGAGGAAAAACCCCGAAAAAACCTCACCCAGGACCTGTCCCGACCGGGAATCGAACCCGGGCCCGCTGCGTGACAAGGCTGCACGCTACCGCGTGACCACAGTGGTGGACATATATATATATATATATAAAATGCAACCTTGTCTCACTCCCCGATTGGCTTCGCTGCTCTCTGTAATGTGCCCTTGGTCTACTTTTATACAAAATTTAACATATTTATAAATTGACATTAAAGCATGTATCATTTTACGAGACAATCCTTTCCGATTTAATTTTTCCCAAAGTGCGCTTCGGTCCACAGTATCAAATGCCATCTTAAAATCAATGAATGCACAAAATAATTTACCCCCCTTCATTTTCAGATTGTCATCAATTAATGTTCTCAGAACAAATAGGTTGTCCACCGTGGAGTACCCTTCTCTAAAACCTGCCTGATATTTTGAGAGCCTATTGTTCTCTTTAGCCCATTGTCTGATTCGTTCGTAAAGTACTTTACAATATATTTTTCCGAACACTGACAAGAGACAAATTCCCCTATAACTTTCTGGTATCTGTTGCCCCACCTTTCCCTTTGTATAGCGGTTGGATGACACCTGTCGCCCAGGCTTCCGGATAATCTCCTCCATTAAAAAGTTTGTTGAACGCAGTTTTCAAAACGTCTAATAATTTATTGGATGATATCATATTTTTCAAGAATTCCCCTGGTATTCCATCAATTCCAGGTGCTTTACCATTCTTTAAACATTTAATGGAAGAAACCACTTCATTTTTCGAAATATCCTGATCCAGTAATTGAATATGAATTGGGTCAGGGATCTCAACTATATTTCCTTGATTATATCTTAACCTCTCATTTCCCAGCACCCTATCAAAGTAACTTCTCCATTCCCCGGGCGTTATTCTTGTCCGATTTATGGACTTTACTTTGAGTTCCCTTACCGCTTTCCATATGTCCGCAATGTTCCCACTTTGAGTCGCGACTCTCATTTCTTCGGATTTCTTATTTTGCCATGCTAGTTTTGTTTCTGCCAATAAGTCTTTATATTCCTTTCTCTCTTGCGCATAATTTTTTCTGCTTTCATCTGTGCTTTCTTTTCTAAACTTTAAAAGACTACTTTCGACAAATTTCTTCTTCTTTCTACATGCATTATTGTACCACCCTTTGTCCTTCTGGTTCATTGCGTATTTAACCTTGAATTTTTCCCCTGCTTTTTGAAAACATACTGTCAAAGTTTTAATAATTTCCTCCCCGCTAAGATCATTTAATTGCAGATCCTGTATTAGCGTTTCCAAACTCCTGTTAAATTCTTCTCTCAGATCCTCGATCCACCTGAAACGGATAATTGGCCGCAATATTGTTGCCACCTCATCATTAACTGTCTCACTAATACCTTTCATATTTAAAATAAGTTTGTTTGGGAAGTGGTGTGATTCGATTCTGGAAACTATACAGAAATTACTTAGGACTGGAATCATGTCTTGTGTGCATATTGAATAATCGATTACGCTACTTCCATTTTTATTAATAAATGTCAGTTCTCCATTTTTATCTTCCCCATATTTACCATTCAGAATTTCAAGTTCAAATGCATCGCAAAAAGCTAACAATTGGTTTCCTTCTGAATTTAAAATCTTATCTTTGCTTCTCCTACCCTCACCTCGTGTTTCATTATCATCCGATTTTATAGTGATATTTTCCTCCCCAATCCTACAGTTAAAGTCCCCTAAAATTATTATTCCCGCTTCCGGAAACCTATCTTTTATTTCTGCCAACGAGTCAGACAATTCAACGAAAAAATTTGGATTGGCATACCTGGAATTTAGTGGTTGGCGATAAATAGACAACAGACACATTTCTGCTCTTTCTGTATGATAATATATACAAATTGCCTCTTTTAAAGTAATATTTACCTTTTTAATATATGGGTCTAAGTTAGCTTTATATAAAATGGCAACACCGCCTGGATATCTACCTCTCTTTCCTCTCTTTTGATTACCCTTAAAATAACCTTTCATATTACATAGATTTACGCATTCATTAGCTTTTAACCATGTTTTCTCCTAGGGCTAATATATCAAAAGTCTCAATAAACTCTACACATCTGTCCATTGAAAGTTTTTGCTTTAACCCTTCGATATTCCATGAACCGACTGTCAACAAACCCTATTGTGTTCCCTTGTCATTAGTCTTACCTGTATTTTTCGAACTTCCCCCTCTCAATAGTTCCTTTTCTGCGGGTAGATTCTGAAGTCTTAGTGATTTCTTGTTGGAGTTCTTGTGTCCGCCGGTCGTTCACTTCTTAGAGGTGGGGTATGCTGTTTGCGTTCGGCCGTTTTTTGCTGTATGTTTATTGGATTTCTGGGAGTTATTAAGGTAGTGGTCCTCTCTCTTTCTCTCGTGTAGAATTTTCTCCCTCCTCTGCTGTAAGGAGACCACCTGCTGTTGAAGCGTCCCCTGTATGTTTTGGGACTCGCTGTCAATGACCTCTTCAAATTCATTTTCAGAGTTGTCCATATTTTGTAGTTTTTCCCTGCTCCAGATTCGTCCATTTATAATCAATTTATTAAATTGTATGATTGCATGGCAAGCCCTGCCTCCTCGCCTCGAGCATGTGTCGCTTAAGAAAGTCTCTTTCGCGGCGCACCTTCTCACTAAAGTCTTCGGCAATATTGATACCGGTCCCCTTTAAGATATTTACTGTCTCTAAGGATCCAACATTTTATTTTGTAGTGTGATAATTTGCATACAATCGGTCTCTTTCCACTATTCCAACGACCTACTCTGTGCGCTCTTTCAATATCACTGTCCACCAAATCAATTCCGATTTGGGCCACTACTCTTTTAACTATATGTTCAGTTTCTTCCCGAGCTTTCTCTGTCCTCTTCATGCACACCATATATCACAATATTATTACGGCGACTCTGGTTTTCGAGATAGTCTAATTTAGATTCCAGCCATTTCAATCTGTCCTCCATCCGATGCATGTTCGTCTCAATATCACGAATTTTTTCACCCACGTTGCACTTTTCAAACCCCTCTTTCACTTCAGTTGACAATGTTTCAATCAGCTTTCTAATTTCTTCCATAATGCTTTGTCCCCTGCACACTTCAACCACTCTAACAAAAACACGTCCGCTCTTCTCGACGGCTAGCAGATCTTTATGTAATTGTAATGTTATTGCTATTGTGTTATTACTTAATTGTAATATTATTGTGTTTTCTTTATGTAATTGTAATGTTAATGTTTTTAGTGAATAATGCTATTGTGTTATTATTTAATGGTAATAGTTTTATTGTTTTCTTTATTTAATTGTAATGTTATTGTGTATTTGTTTATTTTTCTTTACACTAGTACCAATTATTACTTTATTGTAACGGACTGTCAACAGCACGTACGGCTTACTGCTCGTGCGACCCATATTTGTAAATAATATTGTAAATATCTTACTTTTTGTCTAATAAAGTCCTACTACTATATATATATATATATAAACCATTCTTATGAAAATTTTTTTTATTTAAAAATATTCATCGATCCTACTTAGTAATCTTCTCCTGGCGCGACAGGCCTAGAAGGCCCTTAGACTACCAGCCGGCCTCACATCCACATGTGTCAATCACAGAGGTAGATGATCATCAGCCAGTGTAAGGGTGACATGTAGTCCCCCAGCCGTTATAGCAAGTTTTGTCAAACTGGAGCCGCTACTTATTGTAGCTACCCAAATGCCTCACGATGCTGGGTGGGCACCGGTCCCATACTGGCCTAAATACCATGAGAAAATTTCTTCCCCATGAAGACTGGAACCAGCGCAAGTCCCGTAGCTATGCGCCAAGGCTTCCTGCCTTAACCACTCGGCTACGGCGCGATCCTACTTAGTAGACACAGAAATTATCATTATATTATATATCATATGCTTGTATGTTTTAATAATCTAGCGTGAGAAATTTTGATTTTGTTTGAAACCAAAGTCAGTATATGTCTATAATAAATAAAGTATGTTGAAGTCCATACTGCTAAAGATAAAAATGTATGTATGAATTGAACCCAAGATCTCCCGCTTTACGCGCTGGTGCACTAACCGATTATACTCTTCAAACAATTTAGGAGACAAAAATGTATTTCTATTTGAAACCCCGTATACTTGTAGTAGCGAACTTCTGTTCACATTACTGCAGTTTGCTTATACTAAGCAGCATTGGATTGTTAGGAATGTGGGTTGACCTGAAGCGGAAATTTAAAATTATTCTAGTGGCCGCAATTTTCGATTTTCGCAACGAACCTCATTATATAACAGGCCTCTTAAACTTACTCACTAGTTGTGGAAAGACTGTCCCGCCCTCGTATCCTCATAAGGTGCACTCCCAATGAAATAACCCAACTGACAAGTGAGTAGCAGTGTCTTACCTTGTCAGTCTATCCGACCTAGGGTTTAATATGAGTGGCGGGACGTCTTTTCACACCTACTGGGCACTTATTGACGACTATAGTAGATACCATTGAAATAAAACGAGAAAGGATTTCTCCGAAACTGAGCACATCCAACCCTTAGAAGTGGGAAAGTCGAAATTTAAAAAGCACTCTAGCGGTTTCTTGTTTGATTTGTCGAAACAAAAATGTATAGAGGTATGATTTAATTATCGTAAGTAATGTCACGAGTGATTTCCAATTTATCTAGAGGATTTAGAAATCAAGAGTGAGATTTGTTACGACTATTTAAGAAATAAAATTAAGCTGTTTCCTCAAAAGTCATTATTTAAACATAGTTATCGGTTTTTTTAAAATTATTTACATGTTTAATGTAAACGGCGACGTTTGAAAACAAATCATAAATATGAGGTTATGATCACATTATTATTTATTGCCAAATAGGATCGCAGTATTGTAAAAATGCACCCTAGTGGAGAAATAATAAAACATATCAAACTGTATATTATAACCAACATTAAAGGCTATTCATTTATTTTTTAGTAAACAACTCAGTAAAATCAAGGAATCTGTTCATTATTTGCTATACGGAGTATTCAATGTATTTGTTGGAGAAAAATAATGCTCTGACCTGTTAAGAATATTTAAAAAAGGAGGAGCTTTCTTTATCACAAAAGCAGGAGCTGATGAAGAGAAATCCATAAAGATCGAGGTGATTGGTCATTGACTACCATTTGTGGCAAGTGTCAAATAGTCAAAAGAAATGTATATCCGGAAAACTGGACCATAAATTCTAGAAGCTGATGAATTCGCTTAGTTTACGCAGTTCCACAGTGAATGAGTTTTATTTTTTTCTGAACATCCTGTATTTCTGGAGGATTCAGTATGCATAAAAACAAGAAACATCATTTTAATAACCAGTTTAATTCATGATTTGTAATGATCGCTTGCCGAATATTATCAATGAGAAATCATTCATTGCAATGAATACCTTTAATAAAATCCACAATTAATTTCAATAGGCAATAAAATAAGACATAACATCAATTGAATGAACACGAATAGTAAAATTGATATTTTCTGAAATAAGAATAAGCTTCTAACGCTTTATGAAGTTCTGAATGTATGCTCGTTTATTGCAATGCACGTTCCTTTTCAAACACGTCTCTATTAATCTGATAAGAAAGTATCCATAAAAACGAAAAACAAATCAGTATCTCCTATCATGCGTTTAAATGTTCAAATATGGCAGAATTATCCTTCAGCAGTTACACTGCCCTACTAAGCAAAAAATAAGTATTGAGATACTTAATACTAACTAAGGACGGCCGTGTAGGAATCATTTCAAACATTTCAGTACATCATTTCGCGTCGTAGTTGAGCCATTTAAAGCATCATGCCTTAGTGCAGAACCAAGGACTTGCGCTCTCTCGACTCCCCATTGGGCAAGACATGTTCTCATGGAATTTCGGTTAGTATAGGACCAGTGCCCATACAGCATCGTAAACAATGGGTAGCTACAATAAGTAGTGATTCCAGGTTTAGAAAAAAATCAGCTGTAACGTGGATGCCCCCATTTACTAGCCACATGTCACCCCTATATTGGCTCTATTATCGTACAGGTCTTTTATTAGTATAAATGGATGTGAAGTCAGTAGCAGACCTGTGCCGGCATGGAGTTTAGTTTTTCCTAAAAGACAGTTAAATAGTTTTAGAAGAGTGTGCAACAGAACAAGATCCAATGACCCAATAAACGTGGGTTCTGAAGATAATATTTTCAAAGATAAGATCTTATCCCAATTTTGCTAAAGTGTGGGTAAGTAAACCAAAGTACTGCTACCACTTTGTGCTGGATGGGGGTTGAGAAAGCACGCTCTGCACAACCATTTGTGCGGGGGGGCGAGAGAACCCTTAAACCATAAACACGCTCTTGCTACCATTTGTCCGGGATCTAGTTTTGTTGATGCTGTATTTATCAATGTGGTCGTGACATTCAAAGATGTTATCAGTAAGAAAGCAGCCTGCCTCGGGCCCATGAAAGGCGGCTATTAATTCATCTTTCTTTCCCTGATGAACGTACATACAAATATAGATACTATTTCTTAAATGCGTACAGGGAGTGATTTTGTCACAGGACAGTGAGCAACTACTATACTTGAATAATAACAAAAGGGGCGTAGTATAAAAATATGCTTTTAATATAAACAAGTCGATAAAAGAGTAAATTAATAAATTAATAACAAAAGAAGATATTCTTGATCACTCAATCAAGCATAGCTTGTAAAAGAAAAATAACTGAATAAATACCATACCACACATAATGCCACAGTCACACACATGTCCAAGCTTTTTAGGAATGCCTTCTTCCGTACATAGCTGGACGAACTCAGAATCGACCTCTTCTCGGTCTTAATCAATTTGTCTATATTTGTAGACCACCATATTAATTTCTCAACTGCATGGTGAACTAGACTCGGATTCCACTATTTGAATCCGCTCTCAAATAACTAAACGCCACTTGCTAGGCTGATCGAATGATGATGTTCGGTAAGAGTACAATGCATATAAAGGTTCACGAGTAGAGGGGATATGCGCTGTAGAGATGCGCGGCAGAAAGGATGAAAAGGGAAGGGGTAGCCACACGGAAAAGAGGACATTGGCATATTTCATAAATGTTCTGAAGTAGGGAGGAGAACAAAGATACCAAACTGAACCGCAGAAAGGCACTTTCGGTTCAAAATATTAAAGTAAAAATATATAAAACTGTTATTATTCCAATTACACTGTATAGATTTGAAACATGGCTTCTTACTTTATGAGAGAAAAAAAGGTTACCCGTTGAAAAATGAAGTACTTATGACAATTGTTGGACCGAAAAGAGGCGACAGACAAAACGAAGAAAAATATATAACAGTGAGGTACATGAACGTTATGGGAAATGGAGCTCATAAGGACAGTTAAGTATCGTAGACTACGACAGTCAGGATATGTGGCAGGATTGGAGAAATAAAGACCGAGATGGAAACTTCTTGTTGGAAAGGAAGAGGGGAAAACCCCCAATAGGTGGCAAACAATAAAGTAGCGAGGAAAAATTAATCAAGATTTGTGGGACGCAAATTATACAAGAAATAACTGGAAAATGTTAGATATTGGCGAGTCTTGTTTTTCTATGTACCATACATACTAACTAAAACAGCTGTTATTTTTAGTGAAGTACGAACGTAGCAATTAACGTTATTGCATTCCTGTAATTAAATGCGATTTAATTAAATAAATGTGTAGTAAATGTTTTCATTTGTATTATGTTGCAGAGAGACATCACTAAATTAAATCTTCAATTAAACTCGTATTAACACAACAAAAATGCTGAATATACATTCCCTGCTCCGAAAAATAAATATCGTATGTATATACATATATACACTCATATTCTTCTTCTTCTCCTTCTTCTTCTTCTTCTTCTTGTGCTTCAAGGTCCAACGGAACGTTTATCTCTTGGGATATATTGTAAAGCCTATTTTGATAGACGGGGTGTCTCAATTTCATTTCTATGTTGAAACCATTTTAATTTATTGTCTATCAGTTTATTTGTTTGTTCATATATTTGTAATTGTTCTCTAATTCGGTATTGGGAATATGATCTATTAAGGTGTGTCCTGTTATCCTTCTTGAGAAAAGCATTTCTGCAGTTTTTATCTTTTTCCTGACTATTTAATTTAAATATTTACTTCCGTATGTTAGGAGTGGCGCTGCCAAGACCATATAAAATCTCATCCTTTTTTTTTCTTTTCTTGTTTTGAATTGTTCCACACGTATGCTGGGAATTTTGATAATGTATTATCTAGATCTTTCTCTCTTTCATACGATAATAAACATTCTAAATAATTAAAACATTTTACTTGTTCTATTGTTTTGTTTGTTTTGTAGAGCTATTTTTGATCTGATAGGATTACTTTCCTTTAAATGTCAATACTTTTGATTTATTTGTTGATATATGTAGATTATAATGTGACATAATATCTTGTAATCGATTATACTTTTTTTTTTTGTAAATTCATCTTCAGAAGCTGCGAGGATTATTTGGGGCGTCAGAAAATAAAATATAATTTAAATAAATTTTACCTAATTAAAAATTATAAACGTAATTTTATTTGCCATTGAATTATAGCAGCGTCAGTATGTTAAATGGAATTGGAGACAGTGGTCAACCTTTTATATATATATGATACCCTTAGAAGCCAAGGGTTACAAGTGACATATTACTAATTTTGTTAAGTGTAGATTTTAGTAGTTAGAGCAGAATACTGAGTGGCCAATGGATGCAATAAAAAACCTCTCTGGTGCTGAAATCTAGTGGCTGAAACGACAACTGTTTAGACAGTCACATATGGAGTGTCTCAACTTTGAACATCATTTACTCAAAACTGACTTTTTTTATTACTTATACCCCTTGGCTTCTAAGGGTCTCTCTCTCTCTCACACACACCACACGCACACACGCACACACGCACACACACACACACACGCACACGCGCACGCGCACGCGCACGCGCACGCACGCACGCACGCACGCACGCACGCACGCACGCACGCACGCACGCACGCACGCACGCACGCACGCAGCACGCACGCCCGCACGCACGCACGCACGCACGCACGCACGCACGCACGCACGCACGCACGCACGCAACGCACGCACGCACGCACGCACGCACGCACGCACGCACGCACGCACGCACGCACGCACGCACGCACGCACGCACACACACACACACCACAACACACCACACACACACACACACACACACACACACACACCCACACACACCACACACACACACACACACACCACACACCACACACACACACACACACACACACCACACACACACACACACACGACACACACACAACAAACACACACACACCACACACACACACACACACACACACACACACACACACACACACACACACACACACACACACACACACACACACACACACACACACACACACACACACACCACACACACACACACACACACACACACACAACACACACACACACACACACACACACACACACCACACACACACATATATATATGACTGGGCATGCCCGCCGTAGCGTAGTTGGTTAAGACAAAACGCTTCAAAACAAGAAGGATTCCCGGTGGATCAGAATTTTTAACCTGGCAGCATTTTGGCCCCGGGGTAGGACTCAGCCTCTAACATAAATTATTTTGTTCTGGGGTAAAGGCGGGCTGTCACAGGATTGACAACACGACTGGCATCTCGTGTCAATTGTCTACAAAGGTGAGGTCTTTTCATCATACTCTCCCAACGCTTCCCAAGACCTGTGGTGGGATCACAATAAACATAAATATATAGCCTTCTTAGAACCATACTTTTGTAACTCCACTTTAAAAAAAGTTATTTTTATTTACTTATTTATTTATTTTTGTATGTATGATGTTCTAACTGTAGTTCTGCTGCATTATTTTCACATATACAATTGTATTTTTTTTTGTGATTAGAAAGTGTTTAAAAGCCTTTCCTCAAAACAGCGTTGTTATTGTTAATTGTGTACTGTACTATAGAAAACTATTAAGCTCCCCTGTGAAATAAAAAAAAATAGATAGGACGACCTGGATATAAGGAGGCTATATATATATGATGGGCTAAGGGCAAGTAACATGATAATCCACATTATTATTATTGAATCTCTAAATATTTTGAAACCCTATTTCGCACCATAAGGCATGTTAGGGTTGTAGCTTACTATAATCCACATTATGTTAAGAAATGTCATTCATTACAATGATAGCAAATAAATGTATTGAAATATCCATACAAGAATTTGTAAGTTCGTCAGTGATGAGCTAAAACATATAGACACGCAATGTATCAAACAACCAATATATCTAAGAAAGAACAATATGTGGCTTATCATGTTATTGCCCTAAGCCCTTCATATATATATATATATATATATATATATATATATATATATATATATAGTCGCACGGATATCGCGGGCATCGCCAGGTTTCACAACTTTTATAAACATTAATTTGTTCCATACGTATTTAACAACGTTACAAATACTAACCCCCCCCCAAAAAAATAGCTTATTCAGAATGAACTGGCTCATAGACGTTGTTAAAATAATTATTAGGTTTATTACAACTTAAATAATAGTAAAAAAAATATCTAAATATGTACTAAAAATATTCATCAACACATAAACTCGCAGTCGTGAATGTCTCCGCCATAGTCGGTCATTTGCAATAATATTTGTAACAAAGAAACAAATGAAACCTATTTCAATCAGTGGATATTATTGCTCCCAATCCACAAAATGACTTGTAAAATCTAAACCTATTATATTATTTTAAATTACATTATTGTAACGTAAAATAATTTAGGACCTATATTATTATCTTATTATTATTTATTATTATATTATTATTATTATTAATTATTAATATTATTATTAATATATATTATTATTATTAATTATTATTATTTTAACATTCGATGAAATAAGCATTGATCATATGAAAATGTTATGTATGACCGCATAAATTCTATGGTTACACCTTTTTTTCACTTTCAAAAAATTACTATAAAGCTAATTAATATATTCGTGAAAGTGAGCGAATATATGCGCTCAGCAGCAGAACCCGAAGCTGGTATGTGCAGTGGGTGGCATTAGAAACACACAGATATTGATGGAAGTTATATTAATTTTTATTAATACTACAATTATAATGTCCTGCGTCGTAGTCAAACGGTTAGAGGTATCATGATATAAAATAACAATACGATTATGTATCTTGTAATTCAGTCTCAACTAATAAACTATTTAAAGTAATGCAGTTTAGCAAAATATTATATCTGCAGAGGAAGAGACTGGTCCCGAAAGTCCTACATTGTTTTAAATATTTGGCTAGTTGAGGAGACTACATTACAAGGTATATAATTGTATATTTTTATGTTTATAATTCTATATTGTTACTAATATACCAACGGAATTTACCATGGGATTTATTAGAATTGATTATGACATCATGACTTAGCATAGAGCTGTGGGACATACGCTGGATCGAGTCCCTCATGGGAAAATACTTTTTTCATAGAATTTCGGCCACTATGGGTCCGGTGTTCATCATCATATTAAGTCACCCGACATTTGTCGTATAGGTGAGGAAAACCCTCGTAAAAACCTCATCTAGGACCGGGAATCGAACCTACTCCTGTTGCGTATAGGTAACGACCGTTCTTAGATATAACAGCCGTGAAAAACTCTTCTAATTAATACAAGAAAAATTAATAGTCCAGTGGCTACGAATTATCAGAAAAAATCTTTACTTCATTTCCCTTAAGGATTAAACTGGCATTCGAAATTATTGAGCAAAAACGAAATATTAGGTTACGTTCAATTAACTCATTCACTTCAGGTTTAATTGCTCAATGCATTACCCTAGAAAACCGGATTTAAGTCACCGTAATTATAAATAAATAATAAATAAATAAATAAATAAAGCCTGATATGTCCCTTTAGGGCAAAGGCCTCCCTGTACAGGGGTTAAGCTCTATTTGAGAGTGTCACCCGGTGAGCTACTCCGTGGTGAGAAGTTGACTTGGATGTAGCACTTGGTTTGTATACACTGTCTGTTCTGTGATTAGTTAATACACAGTTGTCTCTCCATCGTTCTCCAGTTTTTCCTGCATCTGGCGACTCTGGACCATTGCGCCCCTGCTCGTTCTTTGAAGATGTCAGCCCATCGTCGTCTTGGTCTTCCGCGCTGTCTCTTGCCTGTGTACGGGTCCCACATGGTTGTTTTTATTGTCCACCTGTCGTCCTGTATTCTTGCGACGTGGCCTCCCCACTTCCATTTTTTCCTGATGGCTTGTTGTGCGGGATCAGTTGTTGAGGATATCGCTTGAAGTGTTGTATTCGAGATTCTGTCCTTCAGAGTTATGCCTAAGATTTTCCTCTCCATTTTCCTTTCGCATACTTGGAGTGTGTACTTCAGTTTGGCGGTAAGATTCCAAGTTTGGCAGCCATATAACAGTGTTGGAAGAACACAGGTTTGTAGTAGTTTTCCATTTTGAGTTTCCGGTTGAGTGACTTGTCCAGCAGTATAAATTTCAGTGACCAGAACGCCTTCCAGGCGAGAGCTATTTTCTGACTTATTTCCTTCTCTACTTTCTGATGTAAGGAGAGTAGTTGTCCTAAGTATATGTACTCGCTTACATATTGAAGATCCATTCCATCGACTTTGATTGGGTTTTCCGGACCATTAGACATAATTTGTGTCTTGCTTTTGTTCATCGAAAGGCCTGCAATTTTGCTAGTTTCTGAGAGCTCTTGTAGCATTGATTGGAGTTGTTTAACGGGGATCTGGCGAACAATACCACGTCGTCAGCGAATCTTAAGTTGGATAGCCTGCTCCCGTTTATATTTACTCGTATTT